>BHFT01025189.1:10862-30361 GCA_004320025.1 Laticauda laticaudata | reverse complement strand
CCAAGACGATGAATGTTCGACGACTCTTTCCTCCATGCCATCGCTTCCTGTCAGCCCAGTACCCCACCCAAGCCCCGAGGAACCAGTTGAGGCAGCGCTATGGCTGTGGGTGCGAGGAAGGAGCAGTGTAGTGGGGGACGAGAGCCAAATCCCAACGGAGCATAGATACTCTGGTCTTGCCTAGCTGGCGCTGAGGTTGGTGTGGGTGACAATCGTTCACGTACAGGATTGGCCATCAGGCTGGCAATTGGTGGCACATCCAGATCGCTTCGATGGGTGGCATCCGGTCGGATGGCATCAGGTAGCCACGGCCCTGGCACGGTGATAGTCTCGGACCAATATGAACTGTGCCTGGCACTGGAAGGGCGCTCTGCATTGACCCTGTGCTGGAAGGCTAGGAGCCTCCTGGGTAAGCCGACCGTAGCCCCTGGTAGGCTAAACATGAGCTGGGTGACGCTAGCGCTCGTCGCCGACATCTGGAAACGAGCTTTTGAATGGGGACCAGAGCACCTCTACAATTGGGGGGTGGAGGAGGGCCAAACCTGGACTGGGTGGGGTGCGCAGAACAGCAGGTTCCTCTGAGTCTACGGAGGGTTGGTGAGAAGCAAAGCTTGGTGCATCGGTTACGGGAAGGGCCGAGTCTGTCCACACCTGAGTAACTACAAGAAAAGACACATTTGGGGCGGGTGGGACGTGAACCCACGCCAGGTCGCCTGAGGGTCTGGCTTGACATAGGTGAGGAAGGGGCTAGATGCAAGAACGATTGGAGGATTGAGGATTGGCAATCGTAGTGGACGCTATCGCATGAGAAGAAGTGAGAGTCTATGGCTGGTGCGGATGGTGCGGTGCACGCCTGAGTTAGGGAACTCACAGCAAGCAGGACAGGTCTGGCTCTGACCGCACATCACTGGTCTGGCTCTCTGCTTTGACCTGTGGCAGGTGGAGGCTCGGGGGAATAGAATGGCAGGTAGGACGGATCTGTGGGTGGTGGAAACTTGCCATCCTGTCCTTTCTTCTCCAACCGGCTGCAACCAGAGAAGTCCTCCAGACCGAGAGGGTATAGGCGCTCCAGCCGACGGTTAATAAACAAACTGTCCGCCCGGCAGGACGTTTCTCTGCCGTGGACAACAGCTCACAGACAAAAGAAACCTGCCTGGAGGACAGGAGCTGAACTCATCAGACACAGGAAGAGGCGACTGGCTCATCAGCAGGCTGCCGGACGAGAGGAGGGTCCAATGAGAGCTGGGCTGCTGCTGCTCCTCGGATGGCGGATCTGCACCCTCCAAGGAAGCTGCCACCTGGCCATGACATAGGTCTCTTCTTCCTCTGTCCGTCAGATTAAACAACGTGACGGCCAGCCTGGCCTGATTCTTGAGTGCAAGCTTCCAGTACGCTCGAAGGCGTGCATCGTGCTTCTATCGCACCAGCGCGAGTGAGCACATCCAATGTGTTAGCCCAGGCTCTCAGCAGCCTTCTCTTCTCCAGGCAGCCTGCTTTCTTGTTGAGTGTCCCTGTAGAGCCATGTTCTTTGACAGCCACAGAATAGTCAATTCTGCTCTCCTCAGCCACTCCAGCACTTCCTCCATCCTGTTCCTTCCTCAACTGGAGTATTGCCTCCTCTCCTTATCAACTCATCTGCCATCCTTCCTCCCCTCTTGGCAAGGGCCCGTCATCAGAGGGACTTCGAGGTTGTAGGGCTGCTCCTCCACACCACGACCGAAGCAGTCGCAGCAACAGCGTGATCATCATCAGCAGCGCAGCTAGCAGCATCAGCACAACAGATCATAATCTCACTATCATCATTCAAGCAGTCTAGCAGCAGTCACCTAGCACCAACCCGCACTCGCCAGACCAGCCGTATGATTGCCATCACAATACATCATCAATCTAGCAGCGACAGACAGGCAGCAGCAGCACAGCACCAAGCAGGACCAATGAGAATAAGCAGCCTCCTTCAGCGAGTAGAGAAGCAGCACCAGCCACGAGGACCAGGCAAGACATGAACCAGGACCAGACCAGGACGCGAGTGACGAGCAGACTAGGAGCACAAGCAGTACGAGCAGTAGCGAGCAAGCCAGGAGCACCGAGCAGGACCACAAGGACCAGGCACGGATGAGGAGCAGCCTTCAGCAGAGATAAGCGACAGCAGAAGTCAGCAACCAACCAGAAAGCAAGGCATGCCAGCAGAGTTAAGGCACGCAGAAGCACCACCGGCCAGAAAACTATCAGCAGAGTAACCATGAGCATAGAAGGCACCACCAGCCATAAAAGACAGGCATCTATTCCACTCCTGCCAAGAAGCCTAGAAGCAGCACAGAAGCCGCTACCAATGCCTCAGCGAAGAAGGGTGAGAGCGCAGAGCGCCCGTGTGCCAAACCCCAAAACACCAAAGAAACCCAAGCAGAAGCAGAGTTGAACAGGGCCAGGGGGCAGGAGGGATGGCCCTGGTCCCATCTATGGCCAATGGGACGGGCTGGCAGCAGATGGCCTGAGGCTTCCTCTAGTCTTTCCCATCAGGTGGTGTGGGGTTGCTGGCTGGGCAGGAGGAGTACTTGCAGGGAGGCTGGTAGGGAGGGCTGGCAGGCATGGAGACACCAAGGCTGGCCAGGCAGGCAGGGGGCTGGCAGGGAAGGCTGGCAGGCAAGGCAAGACAGGCGGGAAGGCATGGCAGCAAGGCATGCAAGGCAGGGCAGGCTGCAAGGCCACTCGATGTGTCTGGATGCACGTTCTTTTACCTCTGAATGGCTGACCTGCCTTCGCCAGAGCTGCTTCCCTTTTAATATCACGCAGGGGACTGACGTAATACAAGATCCCCGGGTGCCCTAGGCATAGCCGGAGTGAACGCAAAAGGCTTCCGCTAGGCTTCCGGCTACGACATACCGCTAGGCTTCCACTCTGCAATTCCACTTCATCCCACTGTGCTCTTGCTTCATACGCGCTCGGACGGTCCTTCATCTGCATCCACTCTTTCCTGTTCCGCAATGACCACTTTGCTGAGGATCACCCCAAGAAGCCTAGCGGATTGTGCCATCCGCTCCATCTGCTCCCATCGCTAAGGCTATCCGCTCTGACATCTGTATTTTCACATCCACTCTGCATCCTCCCCCCGTCAGTTCCCTTTCACGTGTTATCCGCATCTGGGTTATGAAATATTTCCGCCCTTTTGAGAAAGCGGATAACAACGATGGAAACATTTGCTTTGTCTGCTGTGTCCTTTTTAACATACGTTTTGCATCCGTGGGGCAGTGTGAACAGGGCCATTAACATTCTAACTAGGCAATTCGGAGAAACCGGTTTGTTAGAAAAGAAATTAGACTGGCCTAAATCCTGTAAGGAAGGCAGGAAGGAAACATTCTGGTGTTGCTTACAGAAACTGCCTTTTCCATTAACCCCTTATTAACATTATTTCGTTGGCAGGACTCTAGACTTTCCTATCTCAGGAACTTCTCTGGAGAGTTTTTTTCCCCCTAGCGAGGCTAGTTCTTTTTGCTGGTACTTTGCTTGTGTGGAGTAGACGCATTCAAGTTACAAATCCGATGGCACTAGAAAAAAAAGTTGACTTTAGTTGACCATTTTTCACACTTACAACTGTTGCAGCATCCCGCAGGACAGTCCACAAGAAGGCCAGGTGAGGTAGATGTGGCCTCGATGTGAGTGATATTGAGTTGGCCACATCCAGCCAATAACATGACCACCAAGCCATGTCCACCCAGTCACGACTACAAAGCCATGCCCACCACCTAAGCCACGCCCACAGAACCGATTGATAAAAATTTGAATCCCACCCCTGAGGAGACCCTCTTCCATTCCAGACAAATTTAAATTCATAAGTAGTACATTACAAACAATATGTTATATTATTTCAATGATAATTGCAGTGCTGGTGGATGTTCTCTGCACAGAAAGTTTTTACCAAATGGCACAAATGATTTTTCTTGTGTCCATAGTAGAGACAGAATAATACTCTCTAGTTTCTCCAAAGATTTATCTTAGGAGACTTATGCTTCCTTTTAGTTAAGCTAATGTCTTTCCTTTTTTAATATTCACTTGCATAACGGAGCCCCACATATATTAAAGTAAGAATACATCAGAAAATAACTGTGGTTAAATATGAGCAAGTTTGGAGAACAATTATTGTCTTTAAATGATTAAAGAATAATTTGGCAAATTCTCAACACAGTCCTTTTTTTGAGATGATGAAGGAAATGCAACTTTAAATCCATCACCAGCTTAAGAAGAAAATATATAACAGTAGCCAATAGATCCAGGGGTGGGATTCAAATTTTTTAACAACCGGTTATGTGTGCCTGGCTAGGTGGGCGTGGCCATGTGACAGGGTGGTTGTGGCTTCTTTGTGCAGCACACACACACACATAATTTTTTGTTTTTTGTTTTGCCTCCTGAGCCTCAGGCAACCTCCTGAGTGAAGCAGTAAGACACTGAGGGGGATCTCAGCACAGCTGATCATTGGGAAACAGCTGATCATCAGGAGGGGGAAAAATACCTTAAGGAATGACCTGGTGGGGAAGAACACAGTCAGTGATGTTGGGCACATGCACAATGTTGCACATGCATAATCAGGGCTGACTGGAGGTGAGGGGAAGGGCGGGCAGAGAGGGGCGGGGTGGAGCCAGCCAGGAGCACAATTTGCCGGTTCTCCGAACTGCGCAGAATCATAACAACCAGTTCTATAGAACCAGTCCGAACCGGTAGAATCCCACTCCTGTATAGATCCCCCAGGGGAAAAATGTGATTCTTTAATTAATTAAGAAAAAATTTATTTAGGTCTATTTTTAGACAAGAAATAATACTGTTGTCATTTTCAATGCAATATAGCAGCAGGGTAAAATAAATTACAAACGTAAATGAAATAAATAGCTGACAGCCTAACTAATCCAGACTATTAAGAAGCTTGATTATGTGTTATATTCTTCTTCAGGCAGAGGACAAAGAGGTCTTGGGTAGGAACATATGAGGTGTGACATCATCCGGCTGATTATATGAAATTTCTTAGTGAGCATTTATTAACTATGGAGTCTGTTAACAGTTGATGCTTTTGTTTAATGATAAAATATTGCTTTTATCATTCCTGTGCTTTCCTTTTCTGATGGTCCTGGTAATGCTGGCATTTTAATGAAAAGAAAACACTCTTAGTAAGAGTTGAGCAGCTTGAGAATATATACAATCATATAGCTTTTAAAAACTCTCTGAATGACTGGCAATTTTGTTCCACCAGCTCAAAGTCTCCCCGCAGAGCTGCCAGAAAATAAGATTCGGACTTCCCACCATTACAGCCAATTGACAAAATGAAGTTGGCTCACCTTTCTATGCAAAGGATGGGCCGTGTTTGCAGCTGGATGGGTTATTATTGTTAGGTTGCTCCAAACAGCTCAGGGGGCACACAAGGATGGTGTAATGTGACCTTTGGGAACTTTGCAAAATTGTAAAATGGGGCTAAGGGATTATATTTGTTTCATGGATTTCACTAATCTGATTCATCCAGTTAAATGATGAGAAGTAGAAGAGATTAAATGGCTATTGCATTAAGTACAAAAATAAATGTGCATTGTTCCACACACATATTGAAGCTTGAAGGGAAGATCTGAATCGAGATTTGTACCATGACATTGGCCCAGAATTGGAGAAAGATCTTCCCACATCATGTTTTGCAACATATAACAGAATGACAGAGTTGGAAAGGGACCTTGGAGGTCCCCTGACCAAGCAGGAAACCTTATGTCATTTCAGATAAATGGCTGTCCAGCCTCTTCTTAAAAGTCTCCAATGTTGGAGCAGCTACAACTTCTGGGATCAAGTTGTTCCACTTGTTGATTGTTCTCAAAGTCTAATGTATCACTAGACATTATCAGGTAGAATGGAAGAAAAGTAGGACTGACAACCAGATGGATGGGTAGGTATTTTTAGTTCTAGAATCTTCTCTAGTAATTTTGATATATTTCTGAGATTACTATCCAAATGAAAGTTTCCATGCCTGATTTCTCTTTCCTTTCATGGAAGGTAAGAGGCATCTCCCTGGTTTTTCAAGTTCTGATAACAAGGAAACAACAAAGCCACTTACAATGTGTGTGGGTGGATGGGTGTGGGTGTGGTTATGAGCATGGCAGCTTAGAGAATAGGAAGGGAAGACAGCATCCTTATCAGTGACCAGCTGAGGTCCTTTTCTTTTGTTTTTTCAGCAACATGCCTCACTAGGTCAACCTCATGAATGGGCCTCTAATCAAGGAGGAGAACTGAGTAAACAAAGAACTGGGACAGGTTACAGCTCCAGCTGTGAATTGTTCCATTTCTTCAATCCAGAATTTTGAAACCATAAAGCAATATGGAGAGAAATCAGAATAAAAGACTATCCTGTTGCCGTACTCTTTCTCCCAAGGTTACAAAGAGACTCGTCAAATTGGGGGGGGGGGTTTTTTTCCCGTCCCCCACTGAGACTAGATTTATAAATGAGCAACATGACAAAATTGTATGTTAAGCCCAGAAGACTTTCCTTTGCTTGGAATTAGTTGGAGAAACAAAGACGATCAACAGAGGCATAAATAATTCCTGATGCAGATTTGTTTCTAATTTTTGCTGATCTATGAGGTTTCATTGTCTAACGTTTTCTTCGTTTCCCTCAACACTAATATTGTCAGTGAGCTGCAGAAATTGCTATTTTTTTCCTATTTTGTTATTATTCTCTTTTGTGAAGGAAAAAAAAATCACACTTTTTTTCCTCAATAGGATTTGTCTGAACTCCTTGGATGGTGCAGCACCAGGAAAGAAGCTATTAGGATCATCCTATAAAACTAACATATGGCATGGCATGTTGTATCCTTCTGTTCCTTACACAACAATGGTTGGCTGTAAATTGAGGCAATGACATGCATATAAAGTGGGCTGAGTTGCATCTCATCAGGTTTGATAAAACTTGCTTCTTAGCTCCAGTCTTCTATAATTTCTGTACCAAAATATTAGCAAAACCAGAATTTGTTGCAATATTCCCATGTCCACCAGATGGCAGCAAAGGGATAGAGAGGCCTCTTTGCTGCCCCCTGGGTATCCTTGCAGTTGAGATCCTGAATTCTTGTGCAATACCTTAAGGCCCTGTCCAACTGGCTGATGGACGCAAAACGTATGCATAAAGGACACAGCGGATGAGCAAAATTTCGGGGGTGGCTCCATCTGTTGTCATCCGCTACAAAAAGTGGTGAAAATTTGCATAAACAGAATGGAAAAGAACGGAAAAGAACGGACGTGGGTAGGATGTAGTGGGGATGTTAAACAGATGTTCATAGGAAGCCTAGTGGATGTATATCGGATGCAAACCGTTCACTGCTCATCCTTTCTATTTCCGTGCTACTAACGCTGTGTAGACGTTCCATGTACCTTTTGTTTCCTCCCTCTTTCCATTTTCAGCTGCAGCGGATGTGAGTTGCGAGGATGCCCAGAGGATGCAGAGAGGATACAGTGGACATTTAACGGATGATAAATGGACATAGAACGTTTGTTGCTCGTATGTCATGGATTTACATCGTACACAGCGGAAAGTTCATCCGTTCACAAAGTTTTGTGCAGCTCAAAACTTCTTGGGCGGATGAAATCTCAGTGGACGGATGCTCGAGGGATAGAGCAGATGAAACAGGTATGCAGTGAGTACACAACGGATGCATCGCGTTTTCCAACGGAAAAATCGTCTTACAAAGAGAATTACATCCTCTTTGCATCCGTTGGTGCAGTGGGACTTGGGCTTTAGAAAATAGAAGATTATTTCTATTTCTTTGGAAAATTCATTGTTGTAGACAATTATCATCATTTTACAGCTAGTCTGATGGGATAATTTGCTGGCAGAGTATTGTTATACTACTCTATGTCCACTGCTTTCAACCACCTCTATTTTCAGTCAGCTCAAGACAGAAAAAACATAGTTTCTTCTGATTTATGCCTTAAATGTCCCAGAAATGAGAAAATAGACTATCCTAATGTTCCTTCTCAATATGTTACTGAATTACAATTATGGCTTTTGAATTTATTTTTCCAGATGTTGCTGATCTACAACTACTCTAATGTAATTGTGAAAGTGTGACCTGGAATGTTAGAGACAGGAGGGAACTTCAGGCACCTGCCAGTGAAAAGTTGGAGAGAAAGTCTTCTCCTGAAGAAGCAGCCAGAGGTGAAGATCTGCTAGAACTTCAGGCCATTCTCCATCCCCCATCTCCATCATCCTGGAGATTATAGAAAGAAACACTTGAGAGAGAGCTTGTAAGCACAAGACTGCTCAGGTTAGTAATATCTTGAGAACATCTGGCAGAATTAATCAAATTCATTCTAATTGTTGCTTGTAGCTGAAGACATGATAAGTGTACTGTAAATAATCTGTGACTCTGGAATGCCATGTCTCAAAAAATCTAGGTCCATTCTCTCTCTCTCTCTCTCTCTCTCTCTCTCTCTCTCTCTCCCTCTCTCTCTCTCNCTCTCTCTCTCTCTCTCTCTCTCTCTCTCTCTCTCTCTCTCTCTCTCTCTCTGTTTGATGGAAAATTTCAGGCATCTGATTTGTTTTCTCCTTTTCAAATTCAATATATTTCCCATGTCCCTAAGGTAGTCATTTTCCAAGCCCTTCCCTATGCTTCTGAGATGAATTGGGAAGGGAGCCCTTTTCTTATCTGATATCAGTGGAATGTGTCATAAAATCTGAAGCTCAGAATGAGTTGAGGCTTGCAAAATATAACAACAGCTACATGAGCAACATGCTAGAAATAGAAGGATTATATAGGCCCCTCTGGGAGGAGATGGTGATTTAATCATGGCTAATGGTGAGAAGACAGAAGTTTTTAAACTCCTGTTTGGCATCTGTCTTCTTTCAGAAGGGAAAAATGTCCCCTAGTTGGCAGCTGTGAAGGAGGAGGGGGAGGAGGAGGAGGAAGAGGAGGAGGAGACTCTAGCTTAGAAGAGACAGGCAGATAATAACTTGGCTCATTTAAAGACATTTTCATGCCAGGTTTTCTGGCAGTCAAGAAAAAGGGTCAATTTTTGATGGGTGGCCTGAGTCTCCGAAACTTCACTGGAAGCTTCCACATTAAGGCATTCAGACATCCCTCTAGAAGACAGGTTGCTTCAAATATGCCAGGTTGAGTCAGTCAGCTAATTGGACACTGCCATTTGGTACACTCAGCATAACTGTAACTTTGTGGCTTGTATCCTTACGATCCATATTGACTGTTTCCTAGTATGATTTGAATGCTTTTTGTACCCTATGACTATCATTAAGTGTTGCACCTGATGATTCTTAACGAATGTATCTTTTCTTTTATGTACATTGAGAGCATTTGCACCAAGACAAATTCCTTGTGTGTCCAATCACCCTTGACCAATGAAGAATTCTGTTCTATTCTATTCACATTAACAAGTGTTAACATCACAAATGAGCCCCTCAAAATCATCAGCATCCATCAGAGGAGTCAAAAAAGTGAAGATGGCAGCTGTACAGGGAGTCCTTGACTTACAAGAGTTCATTTAGTGACTGTTCAAGGTTCAGTGTTCAAGCACTGAGAATAATGACTTATGACCATTTTTCATACTTACGACCTCTGAAGCATTCCGATAATCACGTGATCAAAACTCAGACCTTTGTCAGGTGATTCATACTCATGACGGTTTGCTGTGTCACGTGATCCCCTTTTGTAACCTCCTGACAAGTAAAGTCAACAGGAAAGCCAGATTCATTCAACAACCCTGTTACTCACTTAACAATGGCAATGATTCACTTAATGACTATGGCAAGAAAAGTTGTAATATGGGGTAAGACTCACTCAACCAACTCCTTACTTAGCCACATGAATTTGGGGTTCAACTGTGCCCGTAGGTGATTCTGTGGCTAAAGTGCCTTGTTCAAAGTCAAGACCATCCTGACTTCATCTGCTCTTCTGTTCAGAATCCCCTATCACTGTGATGGCAACCTATGGCACACGTGGCATGCAGAGCCATTTGTGCCAGCAGGCGAGCCACAGGCAAACTTACCTCACTGGGCATGCGTGAGCCTCACAGCTGATTTTTCGGCTGATTTGAGGCCTTTTTCAGCCTCCCAGAGGCTTGAAAAAAAGCCTCTGCAGGCTTTGTAGGCCAAATAATAGGCCCGTTTCATCACCTCCTGTATTTCCAGAAACACCAGAAGTGACAAAAACGGGTGTATTATTCATCCTGAAAAGCCTGCAGAGGCTTTTTTCAAGCCTCTGGGAGACCAAAGAAGGCCTCAAACCAACCAAAAAATCAGCTGTGCAGGTAAGGGGATGGTGATGGTGGTGGGAATTGTACACACACGTGCAGGGGGCAGGAGGGGTGCATTGCCTTCTGGGTCCTGGCACGTGAATTTTTGGCACAGGAGCCAAAGATTAGCTACCACTGCCCTATCAGGTTCTAAGATTTTAGACATTTCCCCACATTAAAACGATTAATACATTCAATTCCGGCTTTCTTTTCCTTTTCTGTCCCTTCTTTCAGTGTTCTTTATCATCTCCAAGCATTCAGAAAAGGACGCCTGTGCTTACAAGGCAAGAGAAACTGCTAATCCAATGGCTCTTCTGGTGGGACTAGGCTGTAATACGGGACATTTGCAGGCTAATTAAACTTTGGTCACCATTGGCATCCTGCATAATTATTTATACTGGGATGGGTGTGGGGAGAACTGGACTAGGGGAAACATTCAATTAATATTGTCAGGCTGAAAACTCCTCGGCATCTGGAAGAGCCTTTCTGGACTCCAGCATCAAAGGGTGTCAAAGGAACAGCCGGGAAGTGTCACTTTGCTACTCTGGAGTTACTCTCCATTTCGTGAGAGTTGCATTAAGCCGATTATGACTGAAAGCAGAAGAGCAATTCCGGCACCCTGTCAAGCTCCCTCTGGACTTGCCTGTTTGTGGGAGATTCGGATCTAGATGCTTCCATACAATCGGCTCCCAGCTCAACTCTTAATCAGAAAAAAGAAAAATATGAACTTTCTGGCACAGAACCTTTCAGTCCTGCAGATAAAATAGTTTGCATACTTTATTTTAAAGTTAAACTGTGCCTAAAGGAGCCCTGGTGGACCAGTGGTTAGAATGCAGCATTGAAGGCTAATTCTGCCCACTGCCAGCAGTTCGATCGTGACCGGCTCGAGGTTGACTCCGCCTTCCGTCCTTCTGAGGTGGGTAAAACAAGGACCCAGGGGGCCAGAGGCTGACTCTGTAAACTGCTCAGAGAGGACTGGAAAACACTGTGAGGCAGTGTCTAAGTCTAAGGGTTATTGCTAATAGGTTCCCCTTGGGCGATGCCTTTAAAAATATGTATTTGCATTTATTTGAACTTTGCTTGGCATAAAATTGGGGAAATCCTTAGCTTCTGGTTCACCTGGCATTTAATTATGCAGAATTTAAAATATTTATTCTAATGGAAATTCCCAGACACCATGAAAAGAATTAAATGTTTCTTAGCTGGCCTTTCATCTTTAAGCCCATGTCACACTGCACCAACGGATGGAAAGAGGATGTAAAACGTAGAGAAACACTTGCCATCCATTGGTTAACGTGGTCGGCGATCTTCCGTTCTGTACTCACTGCATCCATTTTTCATCCTCTCTATCCGTCCAGCATCCGTCGACTGAGGTTTCCATCCGCTCAAAAAGTTTTGAGCTGCTCAAAACTTTTTGAGCGGAAAATGTATCCAACGCGTCCGCTCTGCATCCGCAACACATACAGGGAACATCCGTTCTATATCCGTCGTCATCCGTTACGCATCGCTATATCTGCTAGCATCCCGCTGCGCATCCGCACAAATCGCATCCGCTACCAGCGAAAATGGACACAGGGAGGAAGCGAAAACGGACACGGAACGGATGCGCAGCATTAGTAGCATGGATGGAGAAAGGATGAAAACGGATGAAGCTCGCATACAAAGATTAAAATGGAAAAAACGTTCACAGAGGGGACGTATCTCGGATATTTAGGATGTCTGCAGGATGCCTAGAGGATGCAAAAGGAACCCGGACGCAGGGAGGAAGCGGAACGGACGCAGAACGGATGCAGAACAGATACTAGCGGATGCCAGAATGGAAACCAAAGCATTTAAAAACAGAAAAAAACGTTCACGGAGGGGACCTACTCTTGGATATTAAGGATGTCTGCAAGGATGCCTAGAGGATGCCTAAGGAGGATGCAGAGGGACACCTCGCCTGCTATAAAAAGGGGGAGCAACTCACCTGGATCTCACTTTCAGTCAGATAGCCCTGCTGTGCAGAGACCTCTCATCAGCCTTCATTTCGCTTCTTGCTCTTCCACAGACATCCAGTCATCTCCACATGGATCGTAACACACTCCTTTTTTGTAGCCACCGTTGATCGTTCTGCAACAGTGCGAAGCCAGTCTACAGGCTCTTTCACCTGTCTACGGGAAGAAAAGGAGGTGGCCAAGAAGTGTCTGGGTCCGAAGATGGATCGGGAGAAGGAGTAGAGTACAGATTGGTACAACAAGCTGATGGTGGAGCTGAGGAACGAAGACCCCTCGTGCATTCCTGAGAACTTTTGCCGAGGATGGCCGCCAGCCTATGTTTGACGAAGTTGTGGCAGCGGCTGACACCCAGGTTGACCAAAGCAGAGCACCAATTCTGGCCCAGCCTGGACCCTGGGCTCAAGGTGGCACTCACTCTGTGCCACGGCCTGCGCGTCCGGACACGTACAGTAAGCCATGCAGTAGGGCCTGGAGGGTGCCAGCATCAACGCATCAGCATGTGGTCAGAGAAGGTGGTGAGGCCATCATCGAAGATATAACTGGAAAGAGCTCCTCAGTGCCCCACACTGGAAGAAGGATGGAAGAAAGTTGCAGAGCGTGGTATCAGAAGTGGAACTTCCCCCAAACATTGGAGCCATAGATGGGAAGAGCAGTCGCCTCAAAGCTCCGGCCAGTCGGGTGTCCACTTATTTCAACTACAAGGGCTTCTTCAGCATCATCCTCTCACCATGGTTCAATGCTGACTACAAGTCATGTACATGTTTGTTCGATGCTTCAGGCAATGCCTAGCCTTCAGATGCCCAGGTATACAATGCAGTCACCTCAAGGAGGGGCGGAATGCAACCTCATCATGGGCTTCACAGATCCAGACCCCCTGCCCAAGATGTGCCCTACTTCATTGTGGGGGATGACGCCTTCTCCCTCAGAATTACTTCATGGAAGCCCTAACACCTCCAATGCCTCACCCATGAAGAGAGGATCTTAAACTACAGGCTGTCCAGGGCAAGGCGGGTGGTGGAGAACGCCTTTTGACCATCCTGGCCACAGGTTCCAGGTACTTCTCACCACCATGCAGCAATCGCCCAGAGACGTGAGGAGGAATCGTGGAAGCTTGCTGCATCCTGCACAATCTCATGCGCACCCGCTACCGAGTGTTGCAGAACAGGCTTGGCTGCGTGAGTCCATAACAAGGCATGGGGCATGGAGCCTGGGGAATTGGAGGCAAGGGCGAAACCTGATAGACACTCTGGATGTGCAAGGCCCAACAGAGCCTCATGTGAAGGGAAGAAGCAGCGCAACCTCCTGAGACACTGGTGCAACTCCCCAGCTGGAGCAGTGTGGAGTGGCAAGACAGGATGATAGATGATTAATGGATGTGCTCCTTCAGCCTGTCTCATCAGCACTGATGGAGATTGGGGCCAGATTGTATGTTTGGTGGGCCTACAATGAACAGGGCATTTAATAAAGAGTTGTCCATTTATGTTGAAATGTGTGGATCAATGCTTGTAATGTTATTGATAACCAAAGGTGCGGCACCTGGAGGGTGGACCATACAGTCCACTATGCTTGCGCTGGAGGCTTATCTATCCCCAGCTATTACCATCCCAAAGGTATCCCTGCCCATCCACAGCTATCACGCATCCCAAAGGTATCCCTGTCCCATATCCCACTGTATCTTAACCCATCCCACAAGCATGCAAAGGCTAAACCATTTCTAAAAGTTCCCACCAAGACTTTATTTACAAAAATAAAATGAAGCAATGTGTGAAGCAAAGATAATCCTTTATTAATAACAAGCTGTAAAAGCAAATGACCCAAGTCAAGTGTCCAAAGCAAAATAAAGTCAACAGGTAGCCACCCCAGTCTCTGGCACTCCTTCTTGTTCGCATCTGAAGCATGCCCATAGTCTCAGGGGTGAAGGGTCCAGTGCTGTGGAGGTGGCTGCTGCTGGAGTGCTGGTCTGAGGCACCATTGGGGTGCTGGCCCAGAGAGACAACAGGGGATGGTGTGTGGAGGAAGCTCTCAAGACAGCTGGTTCAGTCCCTGTGATGTTGAGAGCCCTTTCTCCATGACATGGGGTGTCAGCTTCCAAAACGGATGACAGATGTTTCTGAGGGCGCGGGATTGGCTGTGGGGTGGAGTATGGAGCGAGTGTAGTGGGGATGCTCGGTCCTGCAGCTGAGCGAGGTGAGTGTCTGGTGGCATTTGTGGTGTGAGTGGCATCTGTGGCAGTTGGCACCGGTGGCGTCTGATGTACCTGTGCCTGGACTGGGAAGGGCTGTGTGTGCTTCTGGACTCTGGTAGCTGTAGCCTTGGTAGGTGAGGGCCTGTGGATAGCCTTGGAAGGGCAGTGACATCACCTGGGGTGGAGGAGCAGGCTGGACGGGTGGGAGCAGGTTCAGCTGGGTCTGGAGGGTTGTGAAGAAGATCGGTGATCCTGTCCTCACCACCTGGTACTGTGTTTTCCGACATGTCCGTGAGGGTCTGTTTTGACGTAGGTGAGGAAGGGTTGCAGTTGGAGATGGGACATCGGGTGGTACCAGCTGAGAGAGGAGATCTACGCTGCTCCTGATGGCGTCCCTTATCTCCAGCAGGACAGTGTGGCTCTGCCCTCCGGTCTGCCACTCTGCCTTTCGGTGGAGGTGGAGCTGGGGTGGATGCAGGTTGGGCTGTGGTGGAAGTGGCCCTCTCCTTGCTCCCACTGCATCAAGGGGTCCTCCACGCGCTCCGCCACAGGTAAGTTACAGCCTCCACAGATACCTCCCTGACACAGGAGCTGACTCTTTGCCAAGAAGAGGACTGGCTCCTCAGCAGGCTGCCTGAGAGAGAGGGTTGTGAGAGGGGCTGCTCACTCGGTGCGGATCTCACCTCCAAGAGCTGCACTTGCCCATGCACGTTGGTCCCTCTCTGTCCGTCAGCTTGACCGCAGCCTGGCCAGATTTCTTGAGGTGAAGCTTCCCGTACCCAGGTGTGCATGTGCTTCCACCAGCCGAGGAAGCACCTCCGAAGTGTAGCCCAGGCTCTCTGCCTTCTCTTCTCAGCAGCCTGCTTCCTCTTTGGTGTCTCGATAGAGCCTGTGTCCCTTCCGCCAAAGATATTCATTTCCCTCAGCCACTCAGACCTCCTCCTCATGTTCCCTTCTTCTAGTGTGGTATTTGCTCCTCTCCATTCACTGCCGTTCCTTCCTCTTTCCTCTTCCTCCTTCTGGCAGGGCCATATGGGCCTCAATGCAGAGGGGCTTCGAGGTTTGTAGGGGCTGCTCCTCCACACCACACCACAAGCAACAGCAGCAGCAACAAACAACAGTAGCAGCAAAAGCAGAACCACAGGACCAGCAGCACCAGCAGCCCAGCAGGACCAGCAGGACGCAGGAGCCCAGCAGGACCAGGAGCACCAGAGCAGCAGCAGCAGGAGCCAGCAGGACCAGCAGAAACCAGGAGCAGTGCCAGCAGAGTAAACACCAGCAGAAGGCCAGCACCAGGAGCAGTGCCAGCAGAGTAAGCACCAGCAGAAGCACCAGCACTAGGAGCAGCGCCATCAGAAGCTCCAGCAACCAGAAGAGTGAGCCGCGAGCAGCAGAAGCCCCAGCAGAAGCAGAGTCCAGGGCCAGGGGGTGGGATGGTGGCCCGTGTCCCTCTTGCCAGGGGCTGGCAGCAGATGGCTTGAGGCTTTTCCTTCTTCTCCATGGTTGTTGGGTTGTTGGGCTGGTTGGCTGTGGCTGGCGGGCTGGAAGAGCTTGTCTGGAAGCAGGTCTTTCTCTGAATGGGTGCCTGCTTGGGAGCTGCTTCCCTTTATAATCCGCGGGGGGCTGACACAATGTATCTCCCCGCATGCACAGTGAAACCACTGGGTGCATTCCGCTTAGGCATCCGCTAGGTTCCGCTTGCTATCTGCTTTCTCCCTTCGGCATTTCCGCTTGGTACATCCCGTCTTCGGGACATCTGCTCGTTTTTCCGCTGCGCGTTCTACGTTGTGCGCTGTGCCTCCCCCGGAAGGCCCTGCGCTATTGTGCCATCCATGCTCCCCATCCACTAGGCTTCCGTTGGACATTGCCGCTTGTCCATCCCTCTGTACGTCTCTGCGCGGTGTTCTCGTGCCGTTCGCTTTCCTGTTGTGTTTGTCGCTGCTGTCTTATTGGCAGAATGTCGAGGGCTATGCTGGTTGGGAGAGTGGATAACAACGGATGGAACATTTTTCTCGTCTGTTGTGTTCTTTTTACAAACGTTTTGCATCTGTCGGCCAATGTGACAGGGCCTTTAGCTTCTCCATTTCTTTAGGCTGTTTTAAATTCCATTGTTCATTTTATGTTTGATATAATAAATTGTTAATAATGGTTAATTGATTGTTTAATGAATTATTTTACTCCATAGTGCGGATGGCATCAAAAAGTTAAGACGTGGGCTAGAACCACATGTTCAGAGCTATTATCTGGCTGTTGTCTTCCTTCTGGGCCAGAGTGCCTTGTTCTTCTTTGTTTTTTTCCTTGTCTGTGTTTAATCAAAACCAACCCTCTAATTTAACAGTTTTAGTTTGATTTTTTTTAGCCAGATTTAGCTTCTTGTTTCCTCTATATGCTTAACAATGGAACATCCTTCTCTTCAGCAACAAACTTTTCCTTTGCTGTTGCATCATTCTCTTCCATAATATTTTTAATCATAAGCACTGGACTTGATAGAAATACAGATTTCAGTAAAATTTAGGTTAGAAAGTAGCTTTCTGCATCTCTGTCATGGGGATGACACACATACTACAACAAACCGGATGGGATTTAAAACAAAATCAGGGTTTAGTTATGGATGACCTCGTAAGGTTCTCTTCAGTTGAGACCAATTAAGTCTAATTAACCACTCAAACTCCATTTTAATTTAGATAAAATTAGGATCAGCATGGTTCAGTGAGCTTTCAATTATGTCCCTTGCAGCTACTCATTAGTGAACAGATACAACGTAGCTTCATTGTTGTTGTCAGTATTTGCTCTGGAGTGCAGTCTTAAACAATTTGATATTGATTCTGCTTTCTTATTCTCTTTCCTAGTTTATACACAATGTCTACTATGGGAACCAAAGGGCTGGGAACACAGGGCCACTGTTCTGATGCAAAATGTTGTGTAGATATTGTGGCCACCATAGGACCTTCATTAATCCACTCCTTTTGCTTCTAAATGTACTTTTGCAACGGTTGACGCTCTTCAATGAAATCAGAAAAGGTGCTATTGGATTCCTTCTGTTGACTGTTTTTGTTGTTGCCACCATAAATTAACACGAGACGTTTTTAAGAAGAGACAAGCCAGCCATTTGTCTGTAATGGTATAGGGTTTCCTGCCTGAGCTAGGGGTTGGACTAGAAGACCTCCAAGGTCCCTTCCAACTCTGTGATTCTATTCAATGCTATTTTCTATTCTATGTCACTCCTCCTACAAAACATGTCCTATTTCTCAAGCGCCAACCTTGCTTTTTTCTTTACAACTCTTGGGATGATGCTAACATCACCCTGTCTTCTGTTGCATTTATTATTATTATTATTATTATTATTATTATTATTATTATTATTATTATTATTGTTGTTGTTGTTGTTGTTGTTATTGTTATTATTGACATTCGTTGACTTACAACAGTTCATTTAGTGACTTCAAAGTTACAACAGCACTGAAAAAAGTGACTTGTGACCATTTTTCACACTTACGACTGTTGAACATCTCCATACTCATGTGAGCATAATTCAGACAGTTGTCCACTGACTAGTATTTATGATGGTTGCAATGTTCCAGGGTCATGTAATCCCCTTTTGTGACCTTTTGACAATTTAATTCAATAGGGAACCTGAATTCACTTAACAGCCATGTTACTAATTTAGCAATTGCAGTGATTCACTTAACAACAGTGGCAAGAAAGGTCAAAAAACAGGGCAAGACTCACTTAACAATTGTCTTGCTTAGCAACAGAAGTTTTGGGCTCAATTATGGTCGTAAGACAAAGACTACCTATGTTCTTAAGAGATAAGGTCTTTATGAAGAATTAACCCACATCTAAGATATCTTAGAGTTGGGATGAGCCCAGGTTTTTTTAGCTATGGCAAGGCTGGGAGCATCACACAAGCCCCCCCCTTCCCCCCCATGGGGAGATGTTTCCTCATGGCAATAATTTTAACCAGGTTTTAGTTACCTGATCTAATGGAGCCCAATAGACAAGTCCAAGTTGTAGAAAGCAACATTCTTGAAAAAAGAACCTATTTGTTCTTTAACATGGTCATGGTACAAAATGTACATTTGTGATGGATGATAGATGAAATAATAATAGAAGGAGAACGTCTGTAGCAAAAGAAAGATAGTCCCAATAGTCACAGGTGCCCTGGAGGAAATCTCAACAAATCTGGAACACTATCAGCATCAACAAATTTGCCATCAGTTTGCCATCAATTGATTTGCCATCAGTTTGCCATCAATTGCAAAAGGCAGCTTTACTTGGAATGGCTGATATCCTGCGACAATATCTGTAACACCATTAAACAACAATACCCGCCTATCCAAGATTCTTGTGAAGGACTCAACAGGTTGATAAAAATGCTAAATCCCATGCTAAACCTCTGGCTGGCTGTGCAACTAACCGTAGCAGTAATAGCAATAATTGCACCATAACTGGCAACTGAACAATTTCAACTTTAAATTCTTCTACTTGCTATTTTACAAAACAACAAAACAAAACAAAAAAAAAACTCATAACAAAATTATGAGTCTTGTTTTCCATCTTCATTCTTTAATCGGGGTGATTAAAATGCATTGATGCTCGGATGCCATCTGAGAAAATTATGTGTTGAGGATTGTGGAAGTGTAGGCTACTGCTAACAAATGCCATTTTGGGGGGAAGCTCACAAATGAATATTTTAAAAAATTAGCCCACAAGTCTGCAGATGCGTTAAAATCTTCCAATGCAGTGATGGCATTCAGCCGGTTCGCACCGGTTCGAGTGAACCAGTAGCAAGGATTTGGCATGGGTCACCGAACTGGTAGTAACTTCTGGCTGCCAACGCCCCCAACCGGTCGCCCAGTTGCCACTTGCTTTCCCGGCCCACCCGATGCTCGCCTGCCCAGTCACTCCTTAAGGGACTTCTTTTTTTTTAAACCTCCCTATGAACAGCTGTACCAGGATTCCCCTCGCTTCTTATTGCTTTGCCCAGGAGGCTTCCCTGAGGCCCAGGAAGACAAAAATGGAGGGAAGGTGTGCAGCCCCCCCCTTTTTTTTTTTTTTTT
>BHFT01025189.1:0-10551 GCA_004320025.1 Laticauda laticaudata | reverse complement strand
GGGGGGGGGGGGAGACTCTCTTCACTGTCTCTGTGCTGCTGGTTCCTCCCTGTCTGAGCCCAAAATGCTGTAATTAAAGGTTCACATTCCTCTCTACTGTTTTTAGTTTGTTGACAATAAACTGTAAGCGGTCCAGGTCCAGAATTCTGGGGAGCCTATATTTTTTTAAAAAACCCAGCGGAAGGAAGAAACTCAGCTGATAAGAACTGCTGGCCTGCAGTTGCTATTCTTATGGTCAGAGAAGAATGTAACTTACTGACCTTTCAAATGAAATTAAATTGTCTGTCCTTTTCCAAGCACAGCAGGGATAACATGGATATTGCAAAGTTATTGTATTCTGCCACCACAACTAATCTGCCTCGCAGGCACTCCGGGTGGAGGATGACATCACCAGGCACTAAATTGAGCGTGGTTGGGCTGAAACAACCGCAGTGTTCTTCTCTTTTGCTGATCCTGTTAAGATCCAAGAGGTGCACCCTAGACAGTTTCTCGATTGTTGGTTTTTGCACACTCCCTTTGTTCATGCAGTGTTTACTTCTAAACCTGGAAATAACGATAAACTTTCTGACAGTGCGAACACTCAACCTGTGAAACAGAAGTTGCCCTCAGAAGTTGTGGGAGCTTCATCACTGGAAGCTTTCAAGAAGAGACTGGACTCCTATTTTGTGTATGGCCTCCCACTTGGGCAGGGGGTTGGACTACATGACCTACAAGGTCTCTTCCAACTCTGATTACCTGTTATCTGTAAACACGTGCTTGGCTCCCAAGCCTCTGTTGGATCAGGGCAAGAGCCATACAATGCAAAATTCAGTTTGCCCGACTTTAACTGAAATCCATAAGCAAAGATCCTTTTCTAACCAGAATTGTTGTTTATGAGAAAATTTAAGTCATCTTTGTAATTGCTTAAATGAGTGTTTTTCATGCCATCTTCAAGATGTGAAGACTTCGAGTGCCAGAGTTCTCCAACCAGCATACACTTCACACATTTCAAAATTGCAGTAGCCTTGGTCCTAATCCACATGCAAACTAACCAGGTTTTGGTGTGGCTTCATGCTGCCTCAATTCTCTGGCAACCCTGAGAATGCAGGGCAGAATACACACTTTGTTTATCTACAAATGCAAGTCACAAGTAACACTTTTTTGTGGTGTTGAAGTGATATTGAAGCCCTCTGCTCAAAAAGAGGTCAGGCTACAAACTCTGAGGAGACCGCAGCTGAACAAATGAAATAGCTATGCACTTCTCCCAGGAGGCAACTGGACTTCCTTGTTTTTTCTTTGAAGACATTTTGCTTCTCATCCAAGGAGCTTTTTCTGTTCTGATAAGGATAGTGAGGAACCTCTCAGAGCTGAAGAAGCTTATTGGAGGAGAAGCAAAACGTCTTCAAAAGAAAAAACAAAGAAGTCCAGATGCCTCCTGAAAAAGCACCTTTGGGACAACCAGGACCCGAGAATCTGTACAAACATTCAGTCAGGGTGAAGTTTTATTTATTTATTTATAATGTGAGCCTTCAGCATCCAACATGGAGCATCCTGCTTCCTGCCTAAGATGCCAACCCACATGGAGAAGAAGAGGGGCAGCTGGGGAGGCCTGGTTCTAATTCCTCCTGACAGTTTTCTCCATGTCCCTCTCCTTTTTCTTCCAAATAGGCCCTTCGAGGGATTAAGCTGCAGGAAATATGCTCCTGTAATTCTTATTATTGTCCCTTCCTTCCCGATAACTTCCTTGGCTCCTTTGGACATTGTCAGAGGAGTCCACCAAAAATTCAAGATGTCCACCATAACCATGCAGCTGAAGCCCCACCCCCTATACGATGCATGCAATAAGGAGCGGGGCTACAGTCACATGGTTCTGGCAGCCATATTAACTTTTTTGACCCCTTCTCTGAGCTCACTGTTGGATGTTACCATCAGAGTGATCCATATTTGGTAACATGAATTAAATTCCTGGGGAGCATCTGGAAGGGGGGAAAAGTTTATACTTTTAAAAAATGTACATGTGACAAACTGTTTCCATATCACTGCCAAAAAAACGGCAGAAGTTCAAATCAACAAAAACTGTACTTTTCCCTCCTGATAACTTTTTACATATTGATGTGTTTATTTGCATTCTTCAAAAGATTGCCCTTTGGGGGGGTCAAAAATCCCATTTTCTTTATTATTATTTTGTAAATTATTTATCTGCAAGAAAAACAAAAGCAATATTTTCACCCATTTGCTGTCAACTTTTGTTAAGTTCACACACTGGTTACTATTAACTGTCTTCTCTTTTTCATTTTTTTTTGTTCTCTCCTCATGAGATTTTTGAAAAGGCTCTCTCTGTCAGTCTGTCTCTGTCTCTGTTTCTGTCTGTGTGTGTGTGTGTGTGCGTGTGTATGTCTGTCTCTCTCCCCCTCTGTTTGTCTCTGGGTGTTTGTCTTTCTCTCTCTGTTGGTCTGTCTCTGTCTCTCTCTGTCGGTCTGTCTGTCCCTCTTTCTCTCTGTGTGTCTCTCTGTCTCCCTATCTCTGTCTGTCTGTCTGTGTCTCCCTGTCCCTCTGTCTCTGTCTCTCTGTCTGACTTTCTCTGTCGGTCTGTCGGTCTGTCTCTCTGTCTCTCTCCCTCTCCCTCTCTCCCCTTCTTTGCGTGTCTCCTGTCTCTGTCTCTGTCTGGCTGGCTGGCTGGCTGGCTCTCCCTCTCTCTCTCTGTGTCTCCCTGTCTCTGTCTCTCTGTCTGTCTTTCTCTGTTGGTCTGTCTCTTTCTCTGTCTCTGTCTCTGTGTGTCCCTGTCTTTCTCTGTCTGTCTGTCTGTCCCTCTGCTGCTCTGTGTGTCTCCCCTGTCTTTCTTGCCTTCTGTCTGTCTGTCTATCTCGTCTGTCTATCTGTCTGTCTCTCTGTGACTCCCTGTCTGCTATCTCTAGCTCTGTCTGTCTGTCCTTTCTCTGGTCGGTCTGTCTCTTTCATCTGTGTGTCTGTCTTTATCTCTCTCTCTCTCTGTCTTTCTCCTCTCTGTGTATCTCCCTGTCTCTGTCCTGTCTGTCTCTTCTTTCTCTGTTCTCTGTGTCCTCTCCCTAATCTCTCTGGTCTCTGTCTTCTGTCTTTCTCTGTCAGTCCTTTTTCTCTGTCTCTGTGTGTCAATCTCTGTCCTGTCTGTCTCTGTCTCTGTCTGTATCCTCTGTCTGTCTCTCTGTGTCTCCCTGTCTCTCTGTTTCTCTGTCTCTCTGTCTGTTTTCTCTGTCGGTCTGTCTCGTGTCTTCGTGTGTCTGTCTGCTCTCTCATCTCTCTCTCTCTCTACTCTCCTTTATCACACCTGTTTTGTCGTCTTGTCCCTCCTTTCTTCTCTCTTGGTCTCCCTGTGCCTCTGTCTCTGTCTCTCTCGTCATTTCTCTGTCCAGTCTGTCTCTGCTCTGTGTGGTCATCTCTCTCTCTCTGTGTCTGGTCCTGTTCAGTCTCTCTCTGCCTGTGCTGTCTGGTCTCTCTCTCTGTCTCCTGTGTGTCTTCCCGTCTCTGTCTGTCTATCTGTCTGTCCTGTTCTCTGAATGTCGAATGTGTGTGTGCGTGTGTGTTGTCTCCTAGGTCTCTGTCTGTCCTGTTCCCTTCTTTTCTCTCTCTGTGTTCTTTCTCTCTGTTCTCTGTCTTCTGTCTTCCCTGGTCAGTACTGTCTCCTGTCTCCTCTCTCTCTCTGTTCTCGTTCTCTCTCTGTGTCCTCCCTGTCTCTACTGTCTATCTATTGTCTGTCTGTCTGTCTCTCCTCTCTCTCACCGTGTCTCCCTGTGCTCTGTCTATATGTCTCTCCTTTCTCTCCTCTGTGTCCTCCCTGTAATCTGTCCTCTCTGTCTGTGCTTCTCTCTGTCGTCTTTCTCCTGTGTCGGTCGTCCTCTGTCTCTGTCTTCAGTTCTCTCCCTCTCCTGTTTAGTGGTCTCCCTGTCTCTTGTGTGTCTGTCCTTTCTCTGTCGGTCTGTCTCTGTCTCTGTCTGACAGTCTCTCTTAACCTCTCCTTTGTGAGTTCTCCCTGTCTCTGTGTGAGTCTGTGTCTGTTCTTTCTCTGTCAGTCTGTCTCTGTCTCTGGTTGTCTGTCTTCCTCTTCGGTCTTCTCTCTCGTCTGTCTGGTCTAGTCTGTCTGTCTTCGCTCTCATCTCATCTATGTTTGTTGTGTTGTGTTCTGTTCTCCGCCCTTCTCATCTGTCTGTCTCCACTCGCATCTCTCTGTGTTGTTGTCCTGTCTCTTTCCTCGTCAGTCTCTCTCTCTTCTACTGTTCTGTCGCTCTTCCTCTCTTCCCTCTGTGTGTATGTGTGTTGTGATGTGTGTGTGTGTGAGTGTCGCTGTTGTGTGGTGTGGTGTGGTGTGTGTCTGTGGTCTTGTGTCTCCCTCTCTCTGTCTCTCTGTGTCTGGTCCTTCTTTGCGGCCCTTTCTTGTCTCCTGTTCTGTACCGTCCTTCTCTACTCTGTGTCTGTCCTCTCTCTCTGTGTGTGTGGTTCTCCTGTCTCGCTATCATCTGTTTCTGTGCCTGTCTTTACTGCAGTCTGTCTCTGTCATCTGTTATGTCTTCTGTCTGCGCTGTCTCTTTCTCTCCCCCCTCTCTCTTTGTCCTCCCCCGCTCCTCTGTCTGGTTCCTTCTGTCTGTCCTTCTATCTCTATGTTCTGTTGTGTGTTGTCTGTTCTTTCCCCTTCTCTCTGTTGCTCTGACTCCATCTTCTGTGTGTTTGTCTGTCCTTTCTCTGTCTGTCTCTGTCGGTCTGTCTCTTTCTCTCTCCCTGTGTGTATGTGTTGTGTGTGTGTGTTGTGGTGTGTGTGTCCCTCTCTTTGTCTGCTCTCTGTTGTCCTGTCTTTCTCTCTCTGTCCGGCCTTTTCTCTCGTCTTCTGTCTTGTCTGTCTGTCGTGCTGTCTGTCTCTCTCTCTCCTCTCTACGTCCTCTCTCTCTCTGTGTCTCCCTGTCTCCCTATCTCTCTCTGCCTGCCTCTTCTCTTCAATCTGTCTTGCTCTTTGTGTCTGTCTGTCTCCTGTCTCTTTCTCTCCCCCCTTCTCTCGTGTCTCTCGCCCCCCCTCCCTGTCTCCATCTTTCTTGTGTGTCTCTCGTGTGGTCTTTCTCTGTCAGTCTCTCTCGTCTGTGTCTGTCTGTCTGTCTCTATCTCTCCCCTCCCTACTCTCTCTCTCTTGTGGTCTCTCCCTCTCTCTGTCCTGCCTCTGTGGTGTCTGCTTTCTCTCTCTGTCGGTCCTTTATCTTCTCTCCTCTTCCTGGTCTGCCTGTGGTGGGATTGTGTGTGTGTGTCTCCCTGTCTTCTCTCTCTCTCTCTCTGTCTGTCTCGCCCTCTTCTCTCAGTCGCTCAGTCCCCGTCTCTTATATCTTGTCTGTCCTTTCTCTGTCAGTCTGTCTCTGTTCTCTGTCTGTCTGTCTCCTTCGTGTTTCTCCCTGTCCTCTCTGTCTCTGTCTCTGGCTCTCTCTCGTCTCTCTCTTTCTCCCTGTGTTCCTCCCTACCTCTCTGTCTCGTCTATCTTGCGCTATCAGTCTGTCTCGTCTCTGTCTATGATCTTTATCTCTGTGATCGTCTCTTTCTGTCTGCTGTCTCTCTCTCTCTCTCCCTCTCTCTCTGTTGTCTCCATGTCTCTCTTCTCTGGTCTGTCTTTCTCTGTCAGTATATCTCTTCTCTCTCTGCTTTTCTGTCTGTCTGTCGCCTGTATCTCGCTCTCTCTTGTGTCTCCCTGTCTCTCTGTCTCGTCTGATCAGTCTCTCGTCCTCTCTCTCTCTTGCTGTGTCTCTGTCTCTGTGTCTGTCTTTCTCTTCAGTCTATGATCTTTATCTTTCTTTATGTCGTCATTCTCATCTCTCTCTCTCTCTCTGTGGTCTCCCTGTCTGCTGTCTTTTCGTCTGGTCTGTCTCTCTCTCTCTCTTGTGTGTCTCTGTTCTCTTCTCTCTCTCCTCTCTCTGTGTTGTGTATGTCTATGTCTCTGTGTGTCTGTCTGTCCTCTCTGTCTTTCTCCCTCTTCCCCCCTGCTCTTTCTCTGTGTCTCCCTGTGCTCTGGTCTCTCTGTCGTCTTCTCTTGGTCTGTCCTCTCTTCTCCTGTCTCTTTGGGATTACTGTTTCTATCTCTGTCTGTCTGTCTGCCCTCTTTCTCTCTGTTGTCTCCCCCTCTCGCATTGCTCTTCTGTCTCTGTCTCTCGTCCGTCTCTGTCTCTCTGTCTGTCTTTCCTGTCTCGTCCTGTCTGTCTTATATGTAGGTTCTCTGTCTCGTGTCTGTTTCTCTCTCTCTCTCTGTCTGTCTGATTCTTGTCTCTCTCTCTCTCTGTATCTCCCTGTCTCTGTCTGCTGTCCCTCTTTTTCATGTGTGTTTCTCCCCTTTTCTTCTTGTTTTTTTTTTCTTTCTTTGTTGTCCCCAATTCTTCTGTTTCCTAATCTGTTCCTGGTTTTCTGTCTGTCTCTCTCTCTCTCTATGTGTGTGTTTCTCCTGTCCTCTCCTGTGTTCTTGTCTATCCTGTACCATCGTTTCTCTCTCTCTCTTCTGGTCCCCTGTCTCTTCTCTTCTGTCTGTCTTTCTCATGTCCAGTCTGTCCTTTCTCTGCCTCTGTCTCTGTGTTTTCTGTCTTTCCTCTCTGCGTCTGTCTCTTTCCTGCTGTAGTCTTGTCGCCAGTCTCTCTCCCTCTTCTCTGTTGTGATCTCCGATGTCTCGTGTGTCTGTCTTTCTCTGTCGGGTCTGGTCTCTGTCTCTGTGTGTCCTTCGTTTCTCTGTCGTCTCTCTCTGTCTCTGTCTGCTCTGTCTGTTGTCTGTCTCTCTCTCTCTCTCTCTCTCTCTCTCTCTCCTCTCTTTCTCTCTCTATGTTGTTTGTGTGTGTCTGTCTTTCCCACCCCCTCTGTCGTCTGACTCCCATCTCTCTGGTGTGTTTGTCGTCTTTCTCTGTGTCTGTCGGTCTCTCCCTTCTCTGTCTGTCTGTCTCTTCCTCCTCTCTCTCCTCTCTCATCATCTCGTCTCTCTGTGGGTTCCTGGTTTGTGTGTCTCCCCCTCTCTCTGTCTGTCTCTGTGTGCGGCGGGTCTTTTCTCTTCTGTCCGTCTTTCTCTGTCTCTGTCCTGTTCTCTTTTCTCTCTCCCATCTGTGTGTGTGTGTGTGGTGTGTGGTGTGTGTTTGGTTGTGTTGTCTCCCTCTCCTCTCTGGTCTGTCCCTGTGTGCCTGTCTTTCTCTCTCGTCAGTCTTTCTTGTCCTCTGTCTGTCTGTCTTTCTGTCCTCTCTTCTCTCTGTCTACTCCTCTCTGGTTCTCTCTCTCTCTGTGTCTCCGCCTGTCCTCCTATCTGCTGTCTCTCTGCCTGTCTTTCTTGAAGAATTGATTATTCGTCTCATGTGTGTCCTGGTCCCTGTCTGCCTGATCTCCTTTCTTCCTCTCGCCACCTCTCCTCTGATAGTATACTACCCTCTCCTCTGTCTGTCTGTCTGTCTGTCCCTCTCTCCATCTCTTTCTCTCCTGCCTGTCTCCATCTCTATGTGTGTTTTGTTGTGGTCTTTATATGTGTCTCTTAATGTCTCTGGTCTTCTGTCTCTTTCTATCTCCCTCCTCCTCACATCTTCTCCTCCCCTCTCTTTTCTCTCTCTGTGTCTCTCCCTCCTCTCTTGTCTGGTCTTGTCTGTCTGTCTTTCTCTCTCAATGTCGGTCTTAATATAGTCTAAAATCTCTGTCATAGATTAGATATAGATTAGTGTGTGTGTCCTCACATGATCTCTCTTTCATCTGATATATACTTATATATCTGATCAGTCTGTCTCTGTCTCTCTCTCTCTCTCTGCCTGTCTCCCACTCTATCTGAATAGATGTTTTGTGCGCCTATTCTCTGTCAGACTCATCTTCTCTCTTGTGTGTGATTGTTAGTCTCTCTGTCCTTCTGTCGTCAAGTCTCTCTCCTCTCGTCTGTGCGTGTCTCCACTGTCTTCTGAGTGTAATATACTTTCTCTGTCTGTCTCTGTCTGTCTGCCTGCCAATAGATATACTCTGTGTCTCCCTGCTTGATCTCTCTTTAGTCTTTCTCTGTCAAGTCTGTCTCTGTCTCTATTCTGTCTGTATAGCCCAATCTGTCATACTTGCTGGTGTTCTTCCTGTTTCTCTGTCCAATACTGTCTTTCTTGGTCTATACTCTAGATAAACCATCATATCTCTCTCTGTGTAGTCCCTGCCTTCTGTCCCTCTGTCTTTCTGTTTCACAGCCTGTTTTCTTGTCTCTCAATAATAGATATGTCTCTCTCTCTCGCTGTGTCTCCCCTGTCTCCTTCTGTCCTCTGTCTCTATGTCTCTCTCTCTGTCTCTCTCTTCTCTGTGTATATTCTCCCTGCCTCTCTGTCTTCTGTTTCTGTCTTTCCAATATGTAACAGGTCCCTGTCTAATAGATATCTGTGTATATATATATAGATCATATAATATTTATATATAGATAGATCGGTCTCTCTCTCTCTTTTCCTCTCTCCTTCTCTCTTGTGTGTATTTCCATGTCTCTTTGTCTCTGTCTGTCTTTCTCTGTCAGTTTGTCCTCTGTCTCCTCTCTTGTTTTTTCTGTCCTGTGTCTGTCTCCTGTCTCTCTCTTCTCGTGTCCCTCTCCCTGTCTCTCTTTCTCATCTCTGTCTGTCTTGTTCTGTTCTTTTTCCTCATGTCTCTCTAATGTCTCCTATCTCTCCGCCTTTCTCTTTCCTTCTGTCTCTCTGGTCTCTCCTGTCTTTTCTTCCTGTCCGGTCTTTTCCTCTCTGTCCTCTGGTCTGTTCCCTGTCTCTGTTCTCTCTCTCTTCTGTCCTCTCTCTTCTCCTCCTCCCCTTCTCTCAGTCTGTCTCTCCTGTGTCCTGTCTGTCTTTCTCTATCAGTCTGCCTCTGTCTCTGTCTCTGTCTTCTTTCCTCGTCTCTGTCTCTGTCTCTGTGTTTGTCTATGCTTTCTATGCCCTGTCTGTTCTGTCCTTTGTCTGTATGTCTTGTCTTTCTGTCTCTCTCTCTCTCTCTCTCCGTGTCTCCCCTGTCTCTGTCTCTGTCTGTCCCTCCTCTGTGTGTGGTGTGTCTCCCTGTTCTCTGTCTCTCCTGTCTGTTTTTATCTGTGGTCTCTGTCTCTCTCTGTGGTGTCTGTCTTCTGTCTCTGTCGGTCTGGATGTCTCTGGCTGTGTCTGTCCCTGGTCTCTTCTCTGTCTCTCTTCTCTGTCCTCCCCTGTCTCCCTGTCCTCTGTCTGTCTTTCACTGGTCGGTCTGTCCCTCTCTCCTCTGTTGTCTGTAAATGTCTCTGTCTCTCTGTCTGTCTTTGTCTGTAAGTCTTTCTCTGTCTCTGTCTCTGTCTCTCTCTCTCTGTCTCTCTCTCTCTCTCTCTATGTCTCTTTCCCCCTCTCTCTGTCTGTCTCTTTCTGTCTGTCTGTCTGTCTCTCTCTCTCTCTCTCTCTGTCTTTCTCTGTTGGTCTCTGTCTTTCTCTGTCTATCTTTCTGTCTGTCTCTGTGTGTGTGTGTGTGTCTCCCTGTCTCTGTCTCTCTGTCTGCCTTTCTCTGTCAGTCTGTCTCTTTCTTTGTCTCTGTCTCTGTATGTCTGTCTTTCTCTCTTTGTCAGTCTGTCTCTGTCTCTCTGTCTGTCTGTCTGTCTTCCTCTCTCTGTGTCTCCCTGTCTGTCTGTTTCTGTCTCTGTCTGTCCATCTGTCTGGCTCTCTCTGTCTCCCTGTCTCTCTGTCTGTCTTTCTCTGTCAGTCTCTCTCTGTCTCTGTGTGATGTCTTTCTCTTTGTGTCGGTCTGTCTCTGTCTCTGTCTGTCTGTCTGTCTGTCTGCCTGTCTTTCTTTGTGTCTCCCTGTCTCCCTGTCTCTGTCTCTGTCTCTCTCGTTCTGTCTCTCTGTGTATGTCTTTCACTCTCTCTCTGTCTCTCTCTCTCTCTGTCTGCCTTTGTCTGTCTCTGTCTCTCTCTATGGCTTTCTGGTCAGAATCTTAGATTTTTGAATCTCTGTTTAAAAGTACAATAGTCAAATATGTCAAGGATCTGTAAGGCTAAAATGTGTTTATTTACTCAAAGTCAAAGAGCACAACTGGAAAAAAAATGAGACCAAAATTATATATAAAGAAAACCAAACTAAGGGAAATAGGTAGAACGGGCAGCCTTAGATCTGTCAGTGAAGTTGTCAAAGAGATGGACAGATTCTGCCTTTTTGTGTCTTGCTAGGTTTCCATCATATCCACAAGCCCTATAAAAACCCACATTTTTTTTCTTGGCAGATATGCTATGTAGTGAACAGTAACTTTGTCATGAAGAATTTCTCACCAGGGGGTTGTGGGTTTTTTTTCCCCTCCAGTGCATACAGCCACAAACAGATTGGTTTCCAAAATGTTTCACATTTTATGAGAATAGTGCAATATATTTTCAATGCTTTGCATTTATTTAATGTGGGATTTGCATAACTTTCCCAGACTTCCATTATGTTTCAGTCTGGATTTGGTCGTGCATAACTGGAGATTTTGCAGCTAAATTTATACAACACAGCTAAGAACATTCAATCACAGCTAAGAGAATACTTATTGACTTAAGGCCGTGTCACACTGCACCAACGGATGCAAAGAGGATTTAAAACGGACAAAAAAGCTTGCCATCCGTT
>BHFT01025188.1:0-10726 GCA_004320025.1 Laticauda laticaudata | reverse complement strand
GGAAAAAAAAAAAAAAAACAAAAGACCTGCTGCCCAGACACCAGCTCAGCCAGCAGCAGCCAGCCAGCAGCAAGCCAACAACCTAACAAACCATTGGGGAGAAGAGAAAGCTCAGCGCAATCTGCTGCCACGAGCACCTGGCAAAGAGGGGACAGGGCCACCATACCTATCCGCCCTGGCCTGAACCTCTGCTTCTGCTGGGGCTTCTGCTGCTCGGTGACTCTTCTGGTGCTGGGCTTTCTGCTGGCGCACGCTGCTGCCTGGTGCTGTGTGGCTTCTGCTGTGCTGTTACTCATGCTGGCCGCTACCTTCGTCCTGGGAGCCTGTTAGGCTGGAGTGCTCCTGGTTCCTGCTGGGTGTTCCTGGTCCTGCTGGTGCTCCTGGTCCTGACTGGTGCTGCCTGGTCATCTGTCCTGCTGGATGTGCTGGCTGGGTAGCCTAGCCTGGTCGCCGCTGTGGTCTGAGAGCTGTGCATCCTAGCTGGTGGCCTGCTGGGTGCTCCTGGTCCTGCTGGTGTTGCCTGGTCTCTGGTGCCTGGCTGGTCTGCTGGTCTTCTGAGTGCCTTCTATGGTGCTGCTGGTGCATCCTGGTAACTCCTGTGCTGCTGGTGCTAGTGCTGTGCTGCTGGTGCTGCTTGGTGCTGCTGGTGCTCCTCGGTGTTCCATGGTGCTTCCTGGTGCTCCTGTGCTACCTGGTCCTGCGTGGTCATGCTGGTGCCCTGGTCCTGGCGGTGCTGCTGGTGCTTTGCTCGGTTGCTCCTGGTCCTCGCTGGTGCTGCTGGTGCTGCCTGGGCTGGCTGGTCTGCTTTTGCTGCTACTGTTGTGTTGCTGCTGCTGGCTGGTGGTGTCGTGGAGGATGCAGCTCCTACAAACCGGCTCTGAATGGTGACCTGCTTGCGAGCTGCTTCCCTTTATATCCGCGGGGCTGACGCAATGCATCCTCCCCGCTTGCGTAGTGAACGCTGTGCATCCGCTAGGCTTCCGCTAGGCTTCTGCTCTGCATCCGCTTCATCCACTCTGCATCCGCTCTGCATCCGCTCTTTCCGTTGCGCGTTCGCTTCACTGTGCTCCCCCTGAAGCCCTGTGGATGTGCCATCCGCTCCCATCCGCTTCCATCCGCTAGACTTCTGTGGAGCATCCGCTTTCCATCCCCTCTACATCCTCTCCCCATCCATTCCTTTCCGTTGTTGTCCGCTCTGCTTATGTAAATTCGGGGCACTTTTGAGAGCGGATGACAACGGATGGAACATTTTCTCGTCCGCTGTGTCCTTTTTACAAACATTTTGCATCCATCAGCCAATGTAACAGGTCCTTTAGCAACAGAAATTTGGGGCCCAATTGAATCAAGTTAATTAAGGACTACCTGTCACATAAGGGGCATGGGAAAATGAGCTTGACAGATGAAATAGTTTGAAAATAACAATGGAAATTAACAAAAAAAATCATGCAAATCTGTATACTTCAGACAAAATAAAACAAAACCACAAATATAGGATGAGAAACATCTGGCTTGGTAAAAATACTGGTGAAAAGGATTTGGGAATCGTTGTTGATTACAATCTGAATATAAGTCAGCCGTATTATGTAGCTGCCAAAAAAGCTAAAACATTAAGGCTACATCAATAAAAGAGTAGTTTGCATATCATGAGAACTAATGCATTCATTCTATTCTGTGTTGATGATATCCAAATGAAATTCCAACATGCTAGGAAGGCTTCAAACTGGAATAAGTTCAAAGAAAGGCAACAAGATGGATCAGGAGACTAGAAATTCAGTTGTATGAGGAGCCATAGAGTTAATCCAACTTTCTGGAGCAACTCTCCTCCAACTTTTTGGGTCAGATTTACTCCCTATAATGGAGAGAAGAAATAGGGCAATTTTCCAGTTCTATTCATAGAACCAATTCTGTGGGCCAAAGTGGGTGGTAGGATTACTTGAGGAATTCCATCCATATTCCATGGGTACGTTCCAGGACTTCTCTGTGCAACTTATGTTTATTTCTGGGGCATCCATGAAATCATAACGAATGACTTGATGGTGGTGATGGTAATGGTGGTTAAGTTTTTGTTAAGATGGCTAAGTGGGTTTGGTCAAAAGTAAACTATCATACAAAATATATAGTAGGAATATGCAGGATAAAGCTGGAAGCCATGTGAATCTTGACCTGAGAGAAAGGAGATAAACATGGAGAATCTGGGATAAATCAATAAATGGGTACAATCCTTCAGGCAGACCTCCCTATGGTCAAAATGTACATCCTACACAGTTCATTGGGTTTCCAATTGGGGTTTTAGAACAAGGATGTAACTGAATCAAGTCTTTTGTGAAATGCCTCTTTTTTAATTTCATGAATATATTATCAAGGCATTTGACATGTGCTCATTTTTCTCAGCTACAGCATGTAGCTAAATGCCAAGCCTTTGGAATTTAAGTGGTCAAAGTGCCCAGACTATCAATCCACACAAATAAGTTGCATTAATAGAGGGATACAATCAAGATCAAGGGAGATACTACTAGTACCACTCTATAAAGCCTTAGTAAGATCTAGAATACTGCATCCAGTTTTGATCACCACACTATAAAAAAAAGGTGTTGAGACTAGAAAAAGTGCAGAGAAGAGCAACCAAGTTGATTAGCAGACTGGAGGCTAAAACATACGATGAAAGGTTGCAAGAACTGGGCCTGGCTAGTCTAGTGAAGAGAAGGACCAGGGGAGACATGACAGCAGTCTTCCAATATTTGAGGGGCTGCCACAGAGAGGAAGGGGTCAAGCTATTTTCTAAAGTACCCGAAAGCCAGACAAGGAATAATGGATGGAAATGGAACAAGGAGAGATTCAGCCTGGAAATAAGGAGAAACTTTCTGACAGTGAGAACAATCAACCAAGGGAACAGCTTGCCTTTGGAAATTGTGGGAGCTTCATCACTGGAGGCTTTCAAGAAGACACTGGACTGCAATTTGTCAGAAATGGTGTAGGGTTTCCTGCTGGGGTGGGAGGGGGGGTTTGGACTAGATGACCTACACAAGGTCACTTTGAACTCAGTTAACCTGTTAAAAGCACCTTGTGTTTCTATATGATTTAGGTTTTTATTACAGGTAGTCCTTGCCTTATGACTGTAATGGATCCTGCCTATTATGGTCACAAATAGTGATGTTGTGAAGTGGGCCGCTATGGGGCCAGACCCATTTTCATTATCTTTTTTTTGCAGCTATCCTTAAGTGAATGCAATGGTCATAAAGCAAACCCATTGTTCACTAAGGATAGGGTTTTTTCCCCAAAAACTGGAAGTAATTGCTGGTTTTCGACAAAAACATGATAAGTATGTAGAGCCAACTGCTGGGAATGCAGAGCAGTTACTGCATATCTGGCATGAGGTCAAGTGACCTTGTGTGTATGTGTGTGTGGGGGGGAGACCTTTGAACCCAGGTCATAAATACTTCGGGGGTGTGTGTGTGCATTGGAGTCTGTTGTAACTGTCCGATGGTTAAGTGACCAGTCATAACTTGAGGAGTACCTGTATTTTGAAAACACACTGACTGCAGCAGTGTTACACACACACTGAATTAAATGCATGTCGACTTTATGAAAAAGCAATGTAAAAATAAGGCGAACATTTTTAGCTGTTTTTTGGTGGAAAAAAAGAGAGAGTATGAGGTGCTATGCTAAGAAAATGGCTGTTTTATGAAAGTTCCCTGCTTGCATGCCAGAAACTGTCCATACAAAATTAGTGAACTGGTGTTTTTTGTTAATTGTAACTCACTCTACTTAGCCCTGGTTTCCTGTGGTCATATTTTCCATTCCCTCATTTTATTTTGATTGTGCTACTGCAGACATTTCCAGGATTCAACTAGGTTTCCATAGATTCTTTTCTTTCTTTTCTTTCACCTCATAAATTTGTCTCTCTCACTTTCACAGGCTGGTGTAGATGAGGGCTACCAGATCTGGGGTGCCAAAATCCAGATGACATCGAGGGCGGCAAAATGCCAAGTTTCCCTGTGTTTGCAACTGGTGGTGGTCCAGATATTTGCAGTCCAAATCTGGTAGTTCTAAAACAGACCCAGGGGAAAAAAAGAAAGTTAATTCAAGCTTCATTCAGAACCAACCATTTATACAGATGCTATCTTATTTTTACCCCTGTTCAAAAAGTAGGGTATGGCTGTTCAGGTCATAGAAATCAAAATACATGAGATATACTAATTATAGTGCAGATATAGTAAATATGATAAACATATGGGAGGATGGTTTGTCCACTTTCTTTATCTTCTTCAAAAAGAAAGAAAACAGTAAAATAACTGGGTCACTGAAAACTACATTTCCTCCATTGCTAACATATGCAAGGTTGGATGATAGCAAACTTTTGAAAAGAGACTTCCTTCCTTCTTTCCTTTTTTCCTTCTTTCCTTCTTTCCTTCTTTCCATCTTTCCTTCTTTCCTTCCTTCCATCCATCCATCCATCCATCCATCAAAATAGAGCTGAAAGAGACCTTGGGTGTCATGCCTCTGTTGGAATCTGATTCCAAGGGGGAAGTTGAAAAGGGAGTGGGAGTGTGGCTCCGGGGGCTGTGGAGGAAAGTGGAAAAGGCCACAGTCCAGCTGGTTATTCAGAGGAAGACCCAGGCCCATCCCCTCTTCATCCTTGGGCACGCAGGGAGGAACAGATAAGGGAACAACATGGGTTACAGGGGAGAAAAAGGCCCTGATTCACTTCGTTAGCTGCAGCTGGGAAAACAGTATATAACAAGGTGTTTGGGCACAGCAAAGCTGTGCATTATCCTTGTTTGTCACATCTTATCTGGGTTCTGGCATCCTCCCAACTGTGTGTGTTTCATTGTCTTTTGAAATCTTCAATTCCTTATCCTGCCCTGTCTTGTTAATTGATGCAGCGTGGTTTGTGTTGTTTTTTATTTATAATTTAGATGTACTTTGGGTTCGGACTGAATTTCTTCCCTTTAAAAACTGTGCTTGGGAGTTTTTCCTCCAGCTGATGATAACTGGACATTGGGGGCCAAGTTGGAAGAAGTAAAGGGACTTTACCTACTTTTGTGACTTTGTTGCTTTTGTGTCACACCCCTTTAGGTCATCACATTCGGGTTTTCTAGTCCAATCTCCTGCTCAAGCAGGAGGTCCTATACCATTTTAGACAAGCGGCTGTCCTGTCTCTTTTTAAAAAAACTCCAATGATGAATCACCCACAACTTCTGATGTCAAGCCATTCCACTGGTTAATTGTTATGTTTGGAAGTTTTTCTTTAATTCCAGGTTGCTTCTCTCCTTCATTTGTTTTCCATCCATTGTTTCTTGTCCGGCTAATCCTTCTAGAATCCTGTATTTAAAGAAGGTAAATATTTCAGGTAATCAGAGATACAGAATATTAGAAAAGTAGGAGATGGGAAAATAAGGATGTCTTTCCCTGTATATAAATGTTCATATATGTATACAGGCAGTGCTCAACTTATGATCACAATTGAGCCCAACATTTTTGTTGTTAAGTGAGTTTTGCCTCATTTTACGACATTTATTGCTGTAGTTGTCAAATGAATTCCTGCAGTTGATAAGTTGATAACCCAATTGTTAAATGAATTTGACTTGCCCATTAATTCTGCTTGTCAGAAAGTCACAAAATGGGATCACATTATCTTGGGACACAATGGTCATAAATAGGAACCAGTTGCCAAGCATCTGAACTTTGATCCACGTGATCATGGAAATGATGCAAAGGTAATCACTGAGAAAAACAGCCATAAGTCACATTTCTCAGTGCCGTTATAAATTTGAACAGTCACTAAATGAACTGTTGTAAGTGGAGGACTACCTGTATTACAATGAAGGATTAGTTTAGCTTTGACACTAAACAATTCCCAGGACTCCTTTCAAAGAATAAAAATCCTTCACTTTATATTATGAAAGGGGAGAAAGCCAAACTCAGAGGGAAGGTTTGATTTATGTAACTACCGCAGTGACTGAATTGTCTAACTTTGATAAGCTTTATGGGTTATATGCTTGAACTTTTAATGTATGCTTTTTAAAATAGTCTATAACTGTGCTCTTTATTTTGTTCCCCCTGAGTAAACTGAGTCCCAGAATTCTTTTGGTTGTGAAAATAAGATTTTCACAAATTTTGTGTTTTCAATAATATAGCGTGGTAGAGACCATTTATCTCTTGACAGGTTTTTTTTTTCCAGTAGTAGACTACCAGACCTGTATTACTTAAACAGGCAAGCTCAATTTCTTAGATTTTATTGATTAAATAGATGCTTTGATATGTAAATATTTTTGGATTTTCAGAAGCCAGCCATCGTGAATTCTGTTTCAGATGCATCTGTGCACAGTTGGAGTCTGTAAGAAACTTCTTTCAAAATACCTGACTCTCTGCTTGTAGATTGGAAATCTGGCTTTGCCAGCTTCTTGTGCCAGGGGACATGTAAAAAGGAGAAAATTAAATCTCCAGATATAACAGTCTGAGATGGCTCTTTAAAGATTTCTAGCTATCACCCTGATTTACATGTACCTCCATGAGCACCAAGAGAATTTGTATATGGGTCACTTGACATCTATAGTGAAATCTGAATCATTTAATAGTTGAAAAAGACATATTAGAATTATGTCATCTGACAATAAAAAAGTGGATTCCCAAAACCTTCCATCTGTGCATCTATTGTTCATGTATTTTTGGATAGCCATCAAACACCTTTTAAGACAGGGGTGTCAAACTTGATTTCACTGAGGGCTGCAACTTACTTCAGACCCTCCCTCCCTCTCATTATAATCCCCTTCCTTCCTTCCTTCCTTCCTTCCTTCCTTCCTTCCTTCCTTCCTTCCTTCCTTCCTTCCTTCCTCCTCTTCTTTTTCATTCCCTCTTCATTCTTTTTCCTTCCTTGCTCTCTTCCCATCCTCCCTTCTTTTTCTTTTTCTTTTCTCTTTCCCTTTCTACCTTTCTTGTCCCTTCTTGGATGCTCAAATGCAAAAGTGGAAACATTTCTCCTTTTGTTTTGTTTTGCTTTTAGTTTGTTTTACTAACCCTCTGCCAATAAAAACAGAGCCTGGGTAGAAGGGTGCATGTGGTCCCTCCAAGCTCTGTTTTTGCTGGTAGAGGGCTGCAGGTGGCCTAAAACAGAGCATGGGAAGGCTGTGCATGCCCCCCCCCAGCTCCGTTTTCACTGGCAGAGACATCGTAGGCTGGTCCTTTGCTGTTTTCAGGATGGCCCCATGGACCAAATCTAAGCATCCTGTGGATTGGATTTGGCCAGCAGGCCTTGAGTTTGACATCTCTGGTATCAAGGTGTCTTCATCTACAAGAGAAAAATTTATACAGAGGTCATTTTAGTGAATCTTCAATAAGAGGGCTACAACAGCTGCAGGAGTTTCTGTTAAAGGCTTGATACAAAAAATATTAGCCTGCAATTCAGTAGCTTCTGAGTCACAAAAACCCACATTTTTCATAAAGATTTTTTTTTATGAAATTTGTCCTCTAAAACCAGAGATGGTTGGATGCCTCTATTGCCATAGTTTTTAGGAAAAAGGAGATCATCAGAAATAATCATCACCCATCACTGGGAAAGAAAGAGTTTATCTTACAAAAGGTGCAAGTATCTATTATGGACCAACAGCTCAGTGGATGTAAGGGATAGCATTTTGGCAACTCCAGGGGGGTGATAGATGAGAGGAATGAGAAGAACCCTGATGTCAAATCGAGACTTGAAAGATGTGCCGGGAAAACTATTTTGTAATGTTTAAAAAATACATCCCAGCTAGAAGATGAAAAAGTGGATCTGCTTCGGGCCTTAGTGAATTAAAGGGAAAACCAGATGGATTAACAACATAAGAAAATGAAACACAACAGGCTAAAGAATGAAGTGGCTAGTGAAAAAAGAGTTTGAAATAAATGTAAATATAAAGTGACTGCCAGAATATTTTGATTAAGAGCTCATCCTTTTGTTGTAGCAGCATGATGGCATCCAACATTGGTAGAGGAGGATATATTGATAAAGAGCTCCTCTTGTCACCAGCTGTTGTGCTTCACCGGCAGCAGGTGCAGACGGCTGAGGTCTCTGACAGCAAGGACTCAGATGAGAGGCCTGCGCGTGATTCAGGGACGGGGCCAGAACTATCGGAGAGTGGGGTGCTGCCTGCAGAGTTTGTGGAGTCTGGCAGCAGAGATGAAGAGGGACCCGGGGAGCCTGTGCTCAGCGTTCGCAGGGCTGGTTGAAGGAAAAAGCAGCTGAAACATCATGAGCTACTCAGGAGTAAGGCTGGGAGGTGATGGCTCCTCCCATAAGGGATAAAAGCCAGTCTTTGCAGTTGGCTTCTTTGCAGGAAGCAAAGAAGTTCTTTATGCTCAGAGTTCTTGTCCTCCGATTTGTTTTTGGAAACTTTTGGCTTGGGATATTTCCCTGCAATTAAGCTTGTGTTCTTGGCAGCCTTTCGCAACCTTGAAAGGGTTTGCTCTTATCTGGGACAATTAGTTTTGAATGACTCTTGGCTGTGAATGAACAGAATTCACAGTGCTGCATTGTTTTTATACATACTTTGTGTTTGTTTGATTTGAACAAGACTTGGGTCAGAACACCAGCCTGTTGAGGCAGCCCAAGACTGGCCCTGGGCACTTTGGCATAAGAAGAAGTTTTCCTTTCATCTTGGCATTTTGACAATCTAAGGTACAAGCAGGAGAGAGCTTTTGGGGGTGGTGATTTGCTTGACTATGGTTGGTCCATTAAAGCTGCTGTGAGCTTTGGTCTGCTCCATGAGCTTAGTGTCAATCTTCTACAGCTGTTTGGGTTACGGGAATCCTGGCTTCTGGAAGTCCCTCCTTTTCCTTCTTAAATAGGCTGGTAAAAATCAATATTGAAGTTATTTTCCTTGGGTCTTCAAGAGAAACAGGAAGTGGTTAACTTAAAAGTCCCTCCAGTTTCATTCAACTCTGTGAATGAAAAAGAACAAAGGGATAATGACTGGGAGAAGCTGTAACAGGTTTTATATCTGATTAAATATATAAGAATATCTTATTATGAATAGCTTTAATATGGAGCAAGCAGCTTTTAAAAAGCCAAAGGGGGGGGGGGGAACTCTTTTTATCGAAGAGAATGNGGGGGGGGGGGGAACTCTTTTTATCGAAGAGAATGAATGGGATCTGTTGAATAAATATTTTAGTGATTATATTCAACAGAAAGCTGCAGCTAGTTTTAGATACACAATGCTACACATGTTTGCAAAGAAGTCCAGCAGATTCACACTTTATATTTTCAGGTAAGTGTCTAAAATACACTGTGTAAATAGAAGATCTAAGCAAACATCTGTTTTGATCTTCATTCATGGGCTTTGTATCACATTTCTTTTAATTATATAGGCATTTGGTGGGTTGTTTCTGTTCTTCCCATTAACAGCTGCAAAGTTGCAGAAGATTTTGATTGATCTGAAGGCCACATCCTGATTTAGGGATGTGTTACTCAGATCTCTTCATCATCATCCATTCTCACCCTAAAGATAAAGGACCAACCCTGATGTCAGCCTCCAAGAATCTTTCTTCTGCTTGTCTTTCTGGCTGCCATAGAAAGGGGGGAGGGAAAAATAATTGGGCTACATGGGGGGGAAGAGTGCTAGAGGTTTAAGTTGGTGAAATGTAAAAGTTGGAATGTTTTCTTCTATGCTTACTGACTTACTGCGCAGATGTAGCCCCTTTTCTCTCTAGGCCAAGACATACCAAATGTGTGAAATGCCACCTGAAGATGCACCCATATGACATTATACACACCTCAGATTGGATGGCCAGTTTGAACCATTGGGAGTGGCAACATTCTATATATGATTTTCGCGCCTATTGCCTCAGATCTTGTATTTCTTCTGATGCTACCACTTCAATTTTCAGTAAAAATCCTTTTCTCTATAACAATGGAGTCTAAGGTTTTCTTTCTTGGATTTTGAAATCTCACCTGACACCTGAAGAAAACCAATAGTGATAAACTGCAGCCAAATTGGTGCTCTCCTGGTGGGTAGACTTCGGTTTCCCAAAGCTGGAATAGCCAAACCCGCTGTGTGAATTTGCAACACACACACACACAAAGAGTCAAGCCTTCAATTGTGGTTGCAGCTGCCACCATGACTTCTTTGATGTCCCCCTACCCATGTAAACATCCCTGCTGGAATTGGAAGACTGATAGCAGCAAACTGGGGAAGACTGGGTGGAACTGTCATGCCCCTGTTGGAATCTGTTTTTGAGGAGGAGGTTGAGAAGCTGACAGGGAATGGGAGTGTGGCTCCAGTGGCTGTGGAAGAAACTGGGGAGGGACAGTCTGGCTGGGCATTCAGAAGAAGACCCAGGGCCACCCCCTCTGCAGCTGGGAAAACAGTGTTTAAAAAGGGGCGTTTGCGCACAGCACCTTTCTGGAAGCAAAGCGTGCATTATGTTTGTTTGTCAAAGTCTTATCTAGGTTCTGACATCCTCCCAACTGTGTGCGTTTCCGTGATCTTTTGAAGTCTTCAATTCCTTATCCTGCCCAGTCTTGTTAATTGCTGCAGCGTGGTTTGTGTTGTTTTTTATTTTTTAAGCCCATGTCCCACTGCACCAACGGATGCAAAAAGAATGTAAAACGTTATAAAAAGCTTGCCATCCGTTGGAAAACGCTATGCATCTGTTGTATACTCACTGCATACATGCTTCATACGCTCTATCCCTCCAGCATCCGTCCACTGAGATTTCATCCACCCAAGAAGTTTTGAGCTGCACAAAACTT
>BHFT01025185.1:0-34729 GCA_004320025.1 Laticauda laticaudata | reverse complement strand
CCCCTTCCACGGGCGAAGAGACCGGAGGGCGCGCGCGGGCGGGAAGAAAAGCCTCTCCCGCCGTCTCCTCGCGCAGAGCTATCCCCCCGCTCGGAGCTCCTCATCCAAGGCGGGAAATGGCTTCGTCTGAAGGGCCTTCCCGGTCGGTCCCATCCTCCTCCTCCTCCTCCTCCTTTTTCTTTCTCGCTCAAGCCAGCCCCTTTCGCCTCTGGTTTTGCGTGCAATGGGGAAACGGCTCCGAGCTGCGTTTAGGTTGAACAAGGCAGGCCAGCCTCAAGCGTAAGTCATGGAAGCTTCTGCAAAGCCTCCCATTTCCTCTCCTCTCCCCTCCCAGCTCCTATTAATAGCGAGGAAGCTTTTGTCTTTCTCTCTGCACCCATTAATTATTCCGGTTGACTGGCATTGGGGAAGGGGAGGGAAGGGAGGGGAGAGAGGCCTCAGAAATAAAAGAAGAGCTGGAGGGGAGGAAAAGGGCTCCTGTTCCTTTCTTATGTAATCAAGAGTAATAAAAGAGCGGGTCCGCAGGGCGGTTCTGGCAGCAGCCTGCTGGGTGTGGGGGTAATTTGGGATTCCCCAGCACACCCCGCATGCACAGTTTTGCTCCCTTGACAGGTTGTGTGAAAGTTGTATGGTAGGCCTATCAGGCCGCTCTATCCATAGGCAGAGGGCAACCTCTGAGAGACAACAGAGAAGGTGAAAGAGGGAGCTTTGTGCCCAGGCATCTACCCTGGCATTTTCCCCTATCGCCCCTCCAGTTGCCACCCTACAGATTTTCTCTTTCAGGTTTCATTTGGAAGAAACATGCAAGTGACAGCCTTTGAACATGTAATGCTGGTTGGCCTTTGAACATGTAATGTAATGAGAAGGTATACAGGGAGTCCTTGACTTAGCAACAGTTTGTTCGCTGACCATTCAAAGTTACAAAGGCACTTTTAAAAAAAATGACAGGTGGCTGTTTTTCACATTTACGCTCATCCCCTTGCTTACTTGATTAAAATTTGGATGCTTGACCATTGGCATGTACTTAACGACCGTTGCAGGATCCCAGAGTCACCTGATCACCCTTTGCACCCTTCTGACAAGCACAGTCAATGGGGAAACCAGATTCACTTAACAATTGTGTTACTAATTTAAAAACTGCAGTGATTCATTCAACAATTGTGGCAAGAAAGGTCATAAAACGGGGCAAAAGTCACTTAACTGTCTTGCTAAGGAATAGAAATTTTGGCTCAATTGTGGCTATAGGTCGAGGACTAACTGTACTTGGAATCTTACAGAAATGCTTCTTATGTCAAGCGCAGGATGAATATGAATATATAAATACACACACACACATAATATATTCATATTAGAAGTGGACTGAATTTAGAACTCTTGTTTGTGAAGGGACTCGAGACTGATGATGAATTTGACCCCCCCTCCCCTCGGCTCATCCTGCTCATCTCCTACATTTGATTTATTATTTATTTATTAAATTTACCTGTTGCTCATCTTACTATCCAAAGTGAATCAGAATGGGATGAGTCAATGTACTTTTCACCTTCACTCCAGCCCTGCCAGTCATATTGAAAAGTTTGTAAGGAGAGGACTATAATACAACTAAAGTCACACAGAATTGATTCTCTGGAGGTTAATCTGACTCTAGGTCTCTTGAATATCTTTCCAATTAGCTTTGATGTTGTTCAAAATCTAGAATGCAAATATTATATGGAATGATCGTGTTCTTACAGGGGAAAGGGCGAGTTTTTGCATTTTGATGAAGCAATACATGCTCTCAACCAGATAGGTGATGACTATAAATAACAGTTTAATTCTCTGGAAAAACTCAGTTGTGTCGCTCGGTCTGTTCTTGGGCAGGACTGTTGCATATCAGATATATAGAAGTCCTAAGCAAAACTTCATAGGTACAAATACAGCTATGGCTGCCTCAAGACTCAGAATTGACACATATCGTGCACAAGCAAATGATAGAAATCCAGGTGCTACCACTCTCAATATCATACTGTGAAGATTATTCATAAAGAGGCATCTATAATTTGTTTTGTACACCATTTCTTCTTTTAAGAACTTGGTGCTTTCTGAGCTTGATTGTTTGCTTGCAAGCCATTTCATTACTTGACTAAGTAACACTGTCAGTGCTAGTGAGTGTGGAATTTGCTCCTTGTTTGTGTAGGTACTGGTAGTCCTTGAGTTATGAGAGTAATGGAGCCTGCCCATCATGGTCACCACTCATAACCATTGTGAATTTGTGTGAATTTGGTTCCCCGTGTGAGTGACCTGATTTTACATCCTTTTTTGTGGTGGCCGTTAAGTGAATATGGAGGCCATTAAACAAATACCACAGTAGTTAAGCGAATCAATGTTTGCTATAGGTCAGTTTTACCGAAAAATGGAAGTAAATGCTGGTTTTCAGCAAAACTGATATAAAACGTCATAACCGCAGGATGCTGCAAATGGCCATAAATGCAGATTACTTGCCAAGTGCCTGAATCACATGACTGCGGGGAGGGTTGACCATTGGAACTTCAAATCCAGGTCATAAGTGCCCCCAGGGAAGCTCTATCAGAACTTTGAATGCTCAGCAACCAGTCATAAGTTGAGGATTACCTCTATCTTGCCCTGTCAGTGTAAGCATGTGGTTTTCTCCTTCGTAGTTCTTTGATTAGTTCTCCTGTTTGTCTGGTGTTAATCCCTGCTTCTCTGGATGTTAGTTGTAGTAAAGATGTATTCTGGTCATTTTGCTTCCTTCTTAGCCTTCTTAGCTTTTTCATTATCAGTGGTCTGTAAACATGGTTTTTATCTAAACCATGTATCATTCATTCCTAGTGTGATTTGATTGCTTATTGTACCCTATGACTATCATTAAGTATTGTATAAATGGTTATTGACTCTTGATGAATGTATCTTTTATTTTATGTATACAGAGAGTATTTGCATCAAGACAAATTTCTTGTGTGTCCAATCACACTTGTCCAATAAATAATTCTATTCTATCTATGTGGTTGATGAAAGCTGATTTGCCTGAACAACATCTTTCAAGGAATTCCCTAACGTTTTTGGATTTAGCTTAGTCTAGGATACTGACAGTTTTTCAGTTGAAACTATGGTTGAATCTGTCCATCTGTTGTGAGATTAAAGAGTTTTCATTGTGTCTTCTGATTGACAGTTGCCATTTGTGGATATGCTCCGCTAGTATGCCTGTCTGTCCTACATTTCTTTTTTGGCAATTATGATAAAACAAGAAGTAATCACATTTGAATTTAATACAGGTCAATTAAACACCATTTCTCATTAAGCATTCTTTCCAAATTAGTGGTGGAAATTAGTTTTATTAACTTTTTTTCAAAGGGTTTAAAAGACTGGAGTAATAACTGTACTCTTCTTTGTGATTAAGATAAATTTTCAGGTTTGTTAATCCAAAATAAATCCAATTTCTTTAGGATTGGGGAAGCGGGAAACCTGTCAACATGGCCCCAAAGAACTAAGAGAAAGTATTTCTTTTGGATGATCTAGTCACTCTGATATATGAATGAAAGCCCTGGCAGCTGTATTAGGTGTAAGTTGAATTTCAGATTTAAGATAAAAGCACGTACATATATTCATCAGGGATGGTATTCTACCAGTTCGGTCTGGTTCGGCTGAGCCTGTAGCTCTGAGGATCATCTGTGAGTGAACCCGATGATCAGCTGCTGGGCTCACCCATCCTCCCTGGCTCTATTCTGACCTTTATTTCCTGGTTTTCAAGCTCAGCTGTTTCCCACAGCACAGCAGATTGCTGTATGTCAGCTGTTTAACACACAGGGAGAGTACAGGATTACAGGAGGAGGTCAGTAGCAAATTCTCTGTGCTCACGCAAGGTGTACGCAGACCGAACCAGTTGAATAATAGCCCTGATATTCATATTATTGTGCCTCTGGATTTTGGCAAAAATAATCTTGATGAGCTTTGAGGGCATGTGTTCCTTTCTGATCAGAACATGCTAACTCCTGATGTAGAAGATGATAAAGGCCCTGTCACACTGCCCAACGGATGCAAAACGGACACAACGGATGAGCAAAATGTTCCATCCGTTGTTCCATCCTTGTTATCCGTCTCAAAAGGGCAAAAATTTGCCATAACAGCGAGCGATAACATGACAAGGGAGGACGCAGGGCGGATGAAAGCGATGCGGAACGGAAGCCCAGCAGATGGGAAGCGGATGGCAACAATCCGCTAGGCTTCCGGGAACCTCAGCAAAGCGGACAGGACGCGAACGGATACAGCGGAATGCAACCAGCGGATGCCCACAGCGATGACAGCGGATGCACACGGAAGCCTAAGCGGATCACAGTGGAAGCCTAGCGGATGCGAGCGTTAATTGTGCATGCGGGGAGGATGCATTGCGTCCAGCCCCGCAGATATAACGGAACAGCTTCGGAGCAGGTACCATTCAGAGAAAAGACCTGCTTCCAGACACATCGACTGCTTGCTCCTGCACTGCATGTCCGCTGCCTGCAAAGGTCAGCTGCCGCTAAGCCTTGACTGCCAGCTTGCTGCCAGCCTCCCTGCACAGCCTTGAGCAGCTCCATCCTCGCCAGACCTTGATGCCTCCAGTCGCTGCCGACCTTGCGTCGCCTGCCTGCAGCCTTGCTGCCAGCGAGTCTGCCCTGCTCAGCCTGGTGCCTGCTGCCTGCCAGCCTTGGTTCATGCCATGCCTGCCAGCCCTTGGTGCATGCTGCCTGCAAGCCCCTTCCTGCCAAATGCCTTGGTGGCCTGCCTTCCTGCCACCCTTGCCTGCCAGCCCTTGTGCCAGCCTTCTGCAAAGCCCCTTGGTGACTGCCAGCCCCTTCCTGCCAGCCTTGTGACTGCCTGCCTGCCAGACTTCCTGCCAGCCTGGTGCCTGCCTCCCTGCCAGCCTTTCCTGCGCAGCCTTAGTTCCTGCCAGCCTCCCTGGCCAGCCAGCAACCCAAACAACCATAGTGAAAGCACAGCAAGCCTCAGCCATAGCTGCTGCCAGCCCTTGCAAGAGGGACAGGGCTACCATCGAGCCCACCTGGCCGCTCACTCTTGGTTCTGCTGGGGCTTCTGCAAGCAACGGGCTCGCTTCTTCCTTGGGCTGAAGCTTCTGGCTGCTTCTGACTTCTGGAGATGCCTGATGACAAGCACTCCAGCACCATCCAACCTCCACAGCAACCTGCACCCTTTCACCCCTGAGACTGAGCGACCCAAGAGGAGTACCAGAGACTCATTTTTGTTCTTATAGCTTGTTTGTTATAAAGTCTATTTTTGAATTCAAACACGTTGCTTTCATTTATTTTTTTTTAAATAAAGTCTTGCTGGAACTTTTTAGAAATGGTTTTTAAGCTTTGCATGCTTGTGGGATGGGAAACGGATAGCAGTGGGGTGGGCAGGGATAACACTGTGGGATGGGCAGGTCTACTTTGGGATGGTAATTAGCTGTGGATAGATAAACCTCCAGTGCAAGCATAGTGGGACTGTAGGTCGCACCCTCCCAGGTGCCACAACCTATGGCCCTTTTATTATCAAATAACAATATAATCATCATCCACACATGTCAACATAAACACAACTCTGTTCATTTAAATGCCCTGTTATTTGTAGGCCCCACCCAACATACAATGGCCCAATCTCATCAGTTGTGATGAGACAGGCTGAAGGAAGCTCCATTAAGCATCTATCAATCCTGTCCTTGCCCCCCTCCATCTGCTCCAGCTGGGGAGTTTGCAGCCAGTTGTTTCAGGAGGGTTGCGTGCTTCTTCACCTTCACGTGAGGCTCTGTTTGGGGCCTGCACAATCCTCAGTGTCTATTCAGGTCTCGCCCTTTGCCTCCATTCCCCAGGCTCCATGTCCCCATTGCCTTGTTGGAGGTCCACGAGCCTGTTCTGCAAGACTGGGTAGCGGGTGCGCATTGAGATTGTGCAGGATGCAGCAAGCCTTACACGATGTTCATACACGGTCTGGTGGGTGATGCTGCATGGTGGGGTGAGAAGTATCCTGGAACCTGTTGGCCAGGATGCCAAAGGCAGTTCTCTCCACCACGCCTTGCCCTGGACAGCCTGTAGTTGAAAGATCCTCTCTTCAAGCGGCGGTGAGGTATTTGGACGGTGTAGGGCTTCATGAGTATGGTTGTGAGAGGAGAAGGCATCATCCCCCACGATGAAGTAGGAACCACATCTTGTGTAATCATTGGGCAGAAGGTTCTGGATCTGGAAAGCCCACGATGAGGTTGCGTTCCAGGCTCCTGCCTTGAGTGACCTGGCGTTGTATACCTGGGCATCTGAAAGATGAGCCGCTGCCTGAAGCAAAATCGATGTACATGAACTTTGTAGTCAGCCCATGCGACATGGCGAAGAGGATGATGTTGAAGAAGCCCTTGTAGTTGAAATAAGTGGACCCCCAACTTGGCTGGCGCTTTTGCAGGCCACGTGCTTGCATCGATGGCTCCAACGGTGTGTGGGAAGTTCCACCTCTGATATCCACTTGCTCTGGCAACTTTCTTCCATCCTTCATCAGTGAGGGGCATGGGAGGAGCTCCTGCAGTATTCTTCGATGATGGCCTGCACCACTTCTCTGACCACAAATGCTGATGGTGTTGGGTGGCACGCCTCCAGCCGTAACTGAAATGGCTCCTGTAAGGTGGTCCGAGGCCAGTGGCGCAGAGTGAGTGCCACGCTTGAGCCCAGTTCCATGGCTGGGCTGGAAGTTTGGTGGGTTTGTCTTGTCAACCTGGGTGTCAGGCCCCCGCTGGCCAAAAACAAGTTCGTCAACATGGCTGGAGGCATCGCTCATGAAGTTCTGGAATGCACGAGTGTCCTTCGCTCCTGAAGCTCCACCATCAGCTTGTTGTACAGTCCATCCTCTGCTCTTCTGGCGACACCATCTTCGTACCCAGACGCTTCTTGGCCGCTCCCTTTTTCTTCCTGTAGTAAGAGTTCACAGAGCCTGTGATGGCTTTCGCAACTGTTGAGAAGGATGGTTGGCGGCCAAAGGACGTTTATGATCCACGGTGGCATAACTGGAAGCTGGAAAGAGGAAGAGGCAGGATGAAGTCTGCAAGAGGTCCACACCGCAGGGCTGCTGTTCTGAAAGTGAGATCCAGATGATGTTGCTCGCCCTCCTTTTTATAGCAGTATAGGGTTTTCCCTAGGTTGTCCCTTTGCAATCCTCTAGGCATCTTAATATCCGAGATAGGTCTCTGCGAACGTTTTTTTTATCGGCGTTTTAAACGCTTTGTTTCCGTGCTGCCATCCTCTAGGCAATCCGTTCTGCATGCCGTTCCATGTTTGTTCCGCTTCTCCCTGCTTCCGAGCGGAATGCGGAGTTTTGCGTGGAATGCTAGTGGATATAGCGGATGCAGTAACGGATGCAGAACGGATGCGTAGTGGATGCGTAGCGGATGCAGAATGGACGAACTGGTATACATTTTCCGCGCCAAAAGTTTTGGGCAGCTCAAAACTTTTCCTGAGCGGATGAAACGTCAATAAAACGGATGCTGGACGGATAGAGAGGAGCCAAAAAATGGAGGCAGTGAGTACATGTGTGTTAACGAATGGATGGCAAGCTTTTTTGTCCATTTTAACAATCCCTCTTTTTGCATCCGTTGGTTGCAGTGTGATAGGGGCCTTAACTAAGCTTTTCATGGGTAATTGTTGAGGCTTTTTAATCAAATTGTTTACAAATGGACTTTTTGTGGACCACAATGTGATAATGACATTGTTTTTGAAGAAAAAGAGGGAATCTTGTATGAAGAGTTAGAGAATATATGCAGTATCCAGTGGTGGGCTGTGTTCCTGTAATAACTTGGAAGGTCCAAGTAGTCTTTTCTGATTGGCGCAGTAAAGGCCAGTAATGGATTGGTTCATTAGAACCATTCAAGGAGCCGCTCAAAGGCGGCAAAAGTTAAAAACAATATCATTGGCTACAAGCACCGGCAGGCTAAAGTCCTCTATAAAAAGGGCTGCTGGGCTTGAGCGCAATGTTCCGTTACTGTTTGCTGTTAACTAATAAAAGAATTATTTGTTTGGAGCGCTGGCGACGAAGGTGGGGATTGTCCCTAAAGCAGAGACCAGAGCACGTGGCGAGAAAACAACCACGCTAGAACGAAGTGGCTGGTAGCAACGCGCCGCCCGCACCTTTTTAACACCCAATGAAGATTGGAAGTCTTATATCGATCGCTTTTCTGATGTTTTCTAGAGAGCAAACGAATGGGGAAATTTCGGATCAGCGAAAAGAGGGCTGTCTCCTAACAACAAATGTTGTGGGCCAGCCGTGTTCAAAATGGCAAAGGCCATTGGCAAAGCCCAGAGACGTGAACAGAATGACCTGGTTGAAGCTTAAACCGAAGCTAAAGGCTCAACTACGCACCAGTTGTTTTCAAATTCTTATTAGACACCACGAGTTTAATAAAAGAGACCCAGAGGGAAGATGAGAACCAATTGCAGATTTTGTGGCAGCTTCCGGCCCATCTGGGAGGATCCTGCGAGTTTCCAAGAAATATGGATGAGGCCATGCCGAGATCATGTCGTGTTAGGTCTAAAGGACTCTAACTTTACAAAGCAAAACTATTTTAACAGACCTAACATAACTGTGGCAGAAGCAATGCGTGGAAGCCACCCGCGCCGCAGAAGCGCACGAAGAATCAGCGAGCACAATGAAACTGATGATGCCGATACTGACAGCGACGATACCTGTCCCCAGAGGGAAGTAAGCAAGCTGCCACAACCACTACACCACGAAGACCCTAGACGAGTCATCAGAAAATAGAAGAAGATGACGATGAGGTCATCAACCTGTAATGCGAGACCAAAAAAGGTGCGAAGGAAGAAGAAATTTTGCGGGAAATGCCGCTGGCTGCGGAGGACACCCACCCCGAGCTGAGTGTAGGTTTCCTTGATGCCCATCTGTCGGGCTTGCAAAGAAGAGGGGACACATCAAAAGAGTTCCTGCCACAATTGTTAAGAACAAGTCCCTAAACAGACAACGGTAATGTCTCCAACAAAGAACTGACCCGAGGCAAGCCCGATAGAAAAATGGGAGTCAGCAAGGGAACCGAGCAATTGAGAAAAAACTCACCAGACTGTCACTTATCGGAAGCGCCACAGATGGAAAGCAGGGAGAAAAAGTCAAAATCATAGTGACCATTGAAGGAAAGCCGCTTGTGAATGGAGTCAATTCAGGATCTTTCCTATCAATGGTGTCTTGAACCACAATTAGGCGGTTGGTTCCAAACCATAAAACAAGAAGAACTCAAGAAAACAAAAATTAATTCTCAAAGACTACCAGGGAAAATCGAATTCCGCATGGTAAGGTCTAAGGCAAGAAACTTCAAAGTCACTTACAAACAACACGCCGAAGTCCTGGCCACTGGCTAATAGTCGACCGAGACCGCCCCAGCACTCCTAGGCATCGAATGGTTCGCACCATTGGGCATTGGGGATGAACCGGAGTAAGCCGCGAATAGCCGCCCAGCGATATGGAAAGGAGAACCTGCTTACCAACGAACTTCCCAGGACGTCTTTCGAGCGCACTCTAGGCAGGTACAGGGGACCCCAAGAATTTCCCCTTTAGCTTAGATGGCCCAGATAGCACACAGAAGGTAAAAGCTTTGCATTAAAGGCTCCAAAATAGATGAGCAATTTAACACAAATCGATTGCACAAAGGGGTCTATAGAACCAATCAACCATGCTAGGTGGGAGACTGTCCAATAGTAACACCTGTAAAACTTGAGTGGCGTCTGTGCACATCTGCGGAGCTACAGGCTACCCTGAACCATGGTGCTGCAGCTAAAGCGCATACCTGGTACGAGTCGTTACAGCATTACTGCACTCACACTTGGAGGAGGAAAATTTTTTTGCAAAACTTTGATTTGGCTCCAGGCATATCAGCAGCTTCCAGTAGACCCAATGAACGGCCGAAGCAACAAACAATAGTAACTATAGAGGGGCATTCAAATGTAACAGGCTTCAATTCGTGAGTAAGGTTGCCCCAGGTATTTTCGCAAAGCCTCATGGGAACGCTATTAGATGGGATAAAAGGGTGTCGTTCATACTTTGATGAACGTCCTACATGTTCAGCAGAAAAGAGCAGATTCAACGACCAATAGAAGCAAGACTGAAAAGAGAAAGTGCTAACCAGAATTATAGAGAATCCGCCCTAAAAGTAAAAAAGGAAAAAATTGCTGCCTTGGCTACCGACCGCCGTCGAATTTTTGAGGGCATATTTTAATTGACGAACAGGGGATTCAACCCAACAGACAAAAAAGTCACAAGCATATAAGACGCACTCAGGCCAAAAAATAACATGGACTTACAGGTATTCTTGGGGTCGGTGCGAATCTGAATCATTTTATAATAGTCAGTCACAATGGAAAAATGTACTCCCATAGAGGTATTCATGAAAACGTTAACTCTCGCGAACTGATGAAAGAAATGGAAGCAGCACATAGACCAGCCTCGTTCTCGATAAACATGAGCGTTAAAACGACCATGCAACCTACAATAATATAAAATCGACAAACAAAACCAAGGAGGGGGGAACACAATACAATATAAAAAGGGTGTGGAAAAGAAACCATTGAATTAAATCTAGAACAGTCTTAACCAACCAAAAAGAGCCTTACGGTTTTAGATGAAACCAGGAAGGTAGTCCAAAGCGAAAGGGAATCCGTCACTGGAATGGGGCAGCACGGCCAGCTCACCAGCCAGTTGAACCAGGAGGAGGATAGCTGGCAAAACCACCGGCCTGAGCAATACTCAAAGCGGTAAGTGGCAACTGCTGTATCAACCTTCCAGGGCAGTTCCATGGAGACGAGCCGGAGAGACTCAGCCAGCTGAATCCTCATACACGAAATCCGGCTTGAAGTCAGGTGAGAAGAGCCGCGCAGGTCAGCTAGGCCCCTAGAAGAAGCCCACACTCACCTGGCGACACACGCTCACTCATCTAGGACATGAACTAAGTTGGTGAGGTGTTCTGTATAACTTGGGAGGTTCCAAGTTCTTTTCTGATTGGCCAGAAAGGCCAGTAATGGGATTGGTTCATTAGGAACCGCTCAAAGGTGGCAAAGTTAAAACAATGTCATTGGCTACAAGCCGGCAGGCAAGCCTCTATGAAAAGCGCTGCTGTGGCTTGAGCCAATGTTCCGTTACTGTTTGCTGTTGACTAATAAAGAATTATTTGTTGGAACCCGGTCTACCGCGCATCTTTTCCGGATGGAACAGGCTGCAACCAGTTTAACAACTGGTTTGGGGAGTGTGCGCAGTGTTCAAAATACAGCAGTTTGAAGCTCAACTGTTTACCTTCTAGGGCAGCCCCGGTAAGTTGGAAATCAGCTGTGCCACGTGAATCAGCTAAGCCAGAAAGAAGGAAATATAGGACAGGGGCTAGCTGATAGAACCGGTCTGAATCGGCAGCAGCCCACCATTGGCAGTATCTGAAGCTTATTTAACAGTAAGGATTTCTACCGTGAAGAGAATAGTACCTCATCTAAGATCAGCTTGGCCTATCTCTCATTGTATGTGTTTATCCAGGTGAATAAGCAAGAGGTCAGCAATAGCATGGAGAAAAAAGAATGGAAAACTGAAAGTGTGAAAAGGCGACACTTTCATTTATTCATTATATAAATTTAGTAAATATAAACATTTATAATCTTTAGATCTGTTGCTTTGTCATTTTATCCTAATTCATATTTATTAGATGGTCAAGAAACAGAAAAAGAACATTTTTGAATTGCATATAGGTAGTCTTTGAGTTATGATTGGTTGCTTAGTGACAGTTTGAAGTTCTGACAGACCCTCCCCAAAGATTTTTATGACCCAGTTCTAAAGTTCCAATGGCTGCCTCCCCCCACCCACAACCAATGGTTAAGTGACCACAGTTTAGGTATTCAGCAAATGGCCCTCATTTATGGCTGTTTCAGCATCCTGTGGTCACATGACCACAATTTATAATATTTTTGCTTTAAATTGTCATTTGCTTTCAGTTTTTGGCAGAAATACCCCATGGTGAACAATGGGTTTTCTTAGTGACTGTAGATTCACCAAACAACCATGGAAATGTACTTAATTATTGCCAAAAAGGAGATCATAAAATTTGATTGATCAGATGATGACTTACTTTAAAACCATCAGACCAGGCAGGTACCAGTACAGTCATAAGTCAAAGACTATATGTATGTCATTACTATACAGTATAGATGCTATCAGTAGAAATGTCAAAACTTGAAAATAACTTTTAGATACTGATTCATACAGACGAATTTTTAAACTGGAATCATTAGTCCATTGAAAGCTTATGTGGAATTTCCTTGCACAAGGGAATTAAAGTTTGATAATATCTGGAGGGAGACAGGAAGCTAATTTGTGTCATGATGAATGTGTTCACTTCATGATATTAATGGCACCTATAATTCCTGTTTTGGAAAAAGTTGGAGTCCTTAGCCCCATTCAAGCAAGCAAATCTGTAAGTGTTTATGTGATATTCAGTTTAAATGCTTGTAAGAAAACAGCTAAGTTGGACTTTCACCAAAAGTTGCTTTGACTTCCATGTGAGCAACAACTGTGATAATGGAGCTATATGTGAAGATGCTTTACTCCTACCGACATTACTACTAACCATGTGAGATGCCCATGCAGAGATGATAGCTTCTCTACATATTTGCATATTGTTATTGCTCCAGAACTCCTGAATGAAGCTTTTTTTTTCAAAGCCAGAATGATAGGCAGCAATGGATTTCTGAATCTTTTTTGAAAGCATAGAAGAGTTTGGCTGTTTTGATTGCTATATACCCTGAAGTTGCATTTGAAATGATCTCAACTAGACACAGCTGTTAACACCTTAGAGAGAAAGATGAGAAATTGAATTCACGCTTTAAGTCCTCTTAATGTTTATTTGGAATACTTTGCAAGCTTACTAAATAGGCCCAACAATATTGCTCATGGATTTTTATATGCAAAAAGATGACATGTCTCTGATTGGCAGATTATATTTTATTTTTATTTCTGCAGTTAAAATCCTTCATCTGCTGGGCAATAAACTAATGTAATAACTCACCTTATATGTGCACATACACATGGAAACAGTTTATTCCTTGAGGGAAATAAAATAAAAATAGTAATAGATTGGTGACATGGCTAGGAAGAAAATTATTTTTTTTTATAAATTACTAATCTGATATGTTTATTTTTCTCTTGAGTAACAAAAAAATTTGTCCTTCATGTTAACATTTTAGGGGTAATGTGAGTATTTTTAATTAAGTTCTCCTCAATGGAGAAGCCTTTATGTATTTCCTTAATCCTCTCATTGCCACAAAAAAATCTTAGGTTTCTTTTTATAAAATTCACCCATTCAGATTCTGTGAAAAACCATGGAAGATTCCAGGCAAATAAAAGCATTTTTAAAGTAAATTTTACTATCATGAGGAATACCAATGCCCAAAATATAAATTTCAAAAGAGTAGACAAATTTACGGATGATACAGCTATTGGTGACTTCCATCTGTTGAGGCAGCCAGTTTGGTGCAATGGTTCAGGCATATTAGAAACTGGGAGAGTGATTTCTAATCCTGCCTTAGGCAGTCAACTGGGTCACTTTAAACTGGTTCCTCTACGAAGTTTCTGAAGTGAAACTGCAGGGAATCAACACTGACCCCGTACATTGACATACACATACTCTGTTGCAGCCCATTTCCAAGGCATACAATTCTTCATATTAGTTGGGGGAGGGGAAATGAGCAGGAAGCTGCTGTTACACTGTTGTTCTGCTTTTGGTCCTCTGGTTGGCTTCTGTGAGAAATGATGCTCATGTAGATGGTTCTTTAATTTTATTCAGCACAGTTCTTGTGTTGTCAAAAAATGGTGCATAGAAATGAACTAATTTAAAATGTGTCAGATTCTCTCAGTACAGCTATGCTGTCATACATGATTTCTTCCTCTAAATTAAATATCTTTTATTTCACTGCTGAGAGTGAATTGGGATTTTTATTTTGAGAGTTGGAACATAACTTGGAGGACAGTTAGGCCAGCCTTCTAGTCAGGAGTGACCAATTAAAAGTCTTGGCAAGCTTTTTCGACTTTCCTTCTCTTCCTCCTCCTTCTCCTCTATCACCACCACCACTTTTACCACCTCCTCCTGATTTTTCAAAGTTAAAGCAGTTTCTGGGAGGCATTGGTGGCATATAACCTGTCTCCTTTTCAAATATGGATTATCTTTATAATGAAGGATGAATGGAATCCCCTTGAACTTTAGTATAATATAATACCAATCTAATGTAGGTGGCAAGAAGTCCCAGTTTTCATTTGTTGAAGTTATTATTCAACTGCAGCATTAAATCCAGAGAGGCTGTATTCTTATTGGTAATTCAAGGCAGTTAAATGCAAAAATATCTTGGTTCCTAATCTGACTCATAAAATTGTTCCTTTTTCCAGGCCAGGGCTATTGCCAGACCCTTAAGACACTGCAGTGAGGGCCACGGTTTCAATAACAATTCAGAATGTATAATAGTAGCCAGTTTTGAATGAGCCAACATCAGAGAAATATTGCTTCCAACATAATTCCACTCATTGGTATTATTAAACATGTTTCTTTAGGCTTTATGAGAAATATATCGTGGAGGTACTATATATAGCATGTAGCTGCATTATTCAAAGTCTAGTTTAAGCTTTCCATGTAGAAGGTGCAGATGACATGCAATCATTGAGATTGTTACAGTTTCAGAAATATCTTATTACTAAGAAAAATGTTGAGTCTTGCCAGTAAAGTTATTTTCATAACTATGTTATAGTACCTTTAATTATTCTGGGGAAGGAATCAGAATTTCTACCTGTATATATTTCCACATAATTGATTCATTGCATTCTGTGCTCAATGTCACAATATTACAGTACCTTAATTTGTTTTCCAGATAAAAACAATGGTTCAAATAGCCAAAATAGCTTCTAACAGTCAGTCAGAGCTTGGACCAAGTCATTGTTTCTTTAGAAACTCAACTACATTTGGGAGCAAAGAAAAAAAGGCCAAGGACACAGATCAGATAGACAAGTTGCTTTTATTACAGAAAAAAAGAAGCCCAGCTAACAAGATCACTTAATGTAGAATCTAGCTATTCATTTATATATGAAACCCAATTTTTATTTTGTATCCCTTTCATTTGTCCCTAGGTAATAATGAGCTTAATTTCTCAGCTTTGTACATGGAGGGCAATTGTTCCATGTTTTGATAACAATCCTGTCTAGTTTCAGGCTTTTGGATTCCAACCTTGGCAACTTAATTCATTACACAATGTAGGATGGCTAGTATAGAAAATACTGAATGGTTTGATATGTAAGATATAAGATGGACAGCCATAATTTTCAAAATAAATAAATAAATTTTCTAAATGAATCCAAGTCAATCATTCACTTACAGTTCTGGCAAAAAACACCTGGAAAATGACATTGTTATTTCCCATCCAATTTGAGCTACATTGAGCTATCACAGAGGAATTTATTCTTTTTTTTTAATGACCGTAATATTTTATTTATTTTCAATCCTTACCTCCTCATCATCTGAAACCAGCAACAAGGCCATACAAATAAGTGAAGCCCATTTACTGGATGCAGAAAGCACAAAAAAACACACCTGCTCCGGTCTGTAGAAAATCCTCTCTCCCCAGAACTGATCCCTGGTGCCCAAAAGGTTGGGGGCTGCTGTCCTAGACCAAACCCAAAAGTAATAGATTGGCTTAGTCCATTAAAATAGACTGGTGTTATATCTTTTCCAGACACATTTAGTTGTCATGTGTGGATTATTTTGCATGTATGTGAATACTGGTATTATTGGTATTTATTGACAAGCAAAATATATATAGGAAAGTTATGTACACGAACAAATTTATGGATATTTGAGGAAGTTGCATCGTGCTGTTATTACCCAGTCATCTTGAAGACTGATCTGAATTTGAACTTTTACAAAGAGAAATGGTCAGGAATCAATTCCAGGCAAAATTCACAAGTAGACCAAGCAGTTAGCAAAGAACAGCACCATGGAGAGAGCTTCCTGCAGAACCGTCCTGCTACTATCAGATTATCTAAATCTCATGGTAGGATAGCAGGCCCAAATCTCACTCTGGGAATTAGTTTCCTGCTTTCCTTGTTCGCAGAATATAAACTATTCCAAGTAAAGCTGCCTCTTGTAATTGACTGGTGGTGATTTTTGTTAATGCCGAAGGTATCCCAGATCTTTTGGGATTGCGCCTCAGGCTTATTACTGTAGTATTATCTTTGTTTTCTTCTGCCAGCCATTCTACTTCTATTTGCAGGTCTTTATAGCTTGTGATTTTTTTTTACATGTCTATGTAAGAAATAGTCTTTTATTCTGCTGTTGCCAAGTATTGTTGTGTCCACTATACAGACTTTTTTGTCTTTCTTTTTAACAATTGTGAAGTCTGGGCTGTTGTGTGTCAAATGCCTGTCTGTTATTATTTCCAACCAATTTTGAATTCAGTGAAAACTGAGTTAATGCTGAGTGGCTTTCTCCTCTTGTGAAAGGTGAAGCTGGCGACACCAGAAACAAAGAATTTGAGGCAGGTGAGACTATTATCAAAACATGGTGTAGATGCCCTCCATGTCCAAGGTTGAGAAACAAACAGCAAGGAAGGACAAGAGAAAGAAACCTGCAATTTAACCTTGGCACCATTATAAATTATAGGATAGGTTGTTATATTCTTCTTGTAGCTGATCTTTGTTATTAGGTATCTCAACAATCTCAGCAATGTACCTATCCATAATAAAGAATCTAAAGCATTCATATGCTGAAGAATGCTTTAGATTCAAGAGTGATGAAACTTTGGGAGCCAAATAATTCATAGAGAAACACATGATATTCCTTCTCCCATGAAATATTAGAGCTGTCCCTTAACAGACAGTAAAACTGATATGCTGGAGAGGGAAGAATATTTGAAAACAAGCTGTCCCAGGAGAACCATTGCTAAGCATGTGTGATGTGCACTTTTTTCTTCCATCTTATACCAGTAGCTATTCACGGTAGTAATTACCACATGCAAGTTCTCCTGAGTGCTAATTCAGGAATGAGGTTTGTTGCATCTTGTGTAAAATTCTGATTCCTCTGGCATCACAATGCTACTAAATGAAATTTTCAATTTTTACAAAATTATTTCAAGTTAAGATGCATATTCAAATTAATTGAAAAAATATCAGTACTATATTTTAACATTTGTATTTCAGAAAGTACAAAGAGTGCATTTCAACAAGTAAGTGGTTGATTACATCAGTATCTATTTTGGAGCAGAGAGAGAGAAAACAAATGAAACTCACATCAAAGAAATTCTTATTCTTAAGATTTATCGTATATCCTCTTGTGTATCCAAAATGTAGCACTTTCTTAAATAATTTTTTAAAAAGAAGAATAAATGTGTTTGCTCAAAAAAAGAAAACATGAAACAGTTACCGTTGATTTCAAACCATGTATATCTTGGTTATACTTCAAGTTTTATTGCTTTTTGAGAGTACCTTTTCCAAATTGCACTTGAAGTAATCAAAGATCCTTTGACTTTAGGCATATCTCCTAATTGAAAGAAAAAGTCTGAATATTAAAATTCCATATCTAATAAAAAGTTTCATAAAATATAATACACACACTTGTTTTATCAGAGTGGGACTATTTCCTAGAAATGTACATGATGATGTTGACATTGCAAAGCTGGATCCTTTTGCCCAATACAGTGTCTAGTTAACATGTGTGTTTGATATCCCTAGATGCCACTTTTGCTTTTAAAATGTATCACTAGTTCTTGTATCTTAATCTGTTTGCACTTCCAGGGTGTGAACTACGTTTGACATGCCCTTCCTGACTGAGGAACTACTGCATTAGTTGTCTGAAGGAACACTGCCTTGGCAATTCAAAAAGGTAGGTGTGTTTCCATTCTGTTCCCATGTTGCTACTTATTTATCAATTTATTGTATGTATATCCTGTGTTGTTTTCTCTGTGATCAAGATAGTTTGCATGAGAGATCACCCATAATTTTATCAAAAATTTATCAGTTGAGCTGATAATGGCATCAACTAATAAATGCTGTGGTGACTGAACCTAGCTTTCCCAGGTTGACCTCAGTAATTATATGTTGCTGTTCCTGATTTTCTTGCAATTGTGGTTTTGTCAATGAGAGCAAATGCAATTTTCCAAGGTATTTGTTGAATTTGCATAGAGAAAGGTACAGATTGCTAACTTGGCTCTAGGATGTTTTGAGAGGAGAGTCTCTTCAAAATAGGTGGCAGAGTTTCAGAAAAAGATAAGTTTTTGTATCCTTCGCTTATCCCAGTTGTTTCTCTTGATAGAATATTTGAAGCAATAGAAAAGAATATTAAGTAAGTACCAAGCAAACTCCTGTGTATCCAGTAACTGGAGGCCTGGTGATGCAGTGTTTAGAATGTAGTCCTGCAGGCAAACTGGTCACAACTGGGAGTTTGATCCTGATGGTCTCTAGGTTGACTCAGCCTCCCATGTTCCAAGGTTGGTAAAATTGTTTACCCACATTTACCCACATTGTTGGAGGCAATATGCTGACTCTGTAAATTGCCCAGAGGGTACTGCAAAGCACAGTGGGGCAGTATATAAGTTTAAGTGCTATTGCTACTGGGTTATCCTAACTTGAGAGTTGTTTAAGTGTATATATCCTATATGTAATTGAATATAGAAATGGACATGTAAAATAGGGGGCCTAAAAATGAGAAGATAAATGCTTACATCACTAACTACAAAATTTGGTATGGGCCCAATTTTGTGGTTTGAAAGCTAGCTTTTGATCTCAAATTTAATTTAAGCAGGCTTTAACATCAAACCTGAACTTCAAATGAAATTTTAGAAACCATACCATTATAGTTCACACTGAGTAACATGGGAATAGCTGTCAATTTTATTTTTAATAGAATGGAATTTGCAGACTGAGGAAAAAAGTCTGATCAGATTTAGATAAATAAGTTCCGTTTGGGTCAGATTGATTTCTGATGATTACGTATGTGGATGTAGGATGGAAGGTTTTTTAAAACAGTCCCATCTGTAGCTCTGGAATTTAGCAGTGATCTTCAATCCAACTACTAATTAGGTCTGACCCTACTTAGTTTTTCAAGATCATCCCTGGTCTACATTGCTGCCAGTTAGCTGGGCAGTTTGAGTTAAATTCATTTAAATGACATATGTTTTTGTTTGTTACTTTGATTTTAAAAGATAGAAAGTATCAACAACCTTTTTGTTTGCTTTGGACTGAATTAGTTGGCAAATATCATCATATTTACTTATGTAATATTTCACAACTATCTCCTAAAATTCAGTGATTGGATAACATGAACAATTCTTGATGATTGTTTGAATTTTCAGTCATTGCTCTTTTTCTCAGTTTGTACAATGTTTTACTGAACAGCAAAACTTATTTATTTTTTGCTGGCATAGTCTTTACTACTTGTAGTATAATAGAGGACATAATTGTGAATGAAATGTTTAGATTCAGCTCTGATCTCTGTGGAGAAACTACAGAAGTCTAAAGAATCCCAATATTATCAAAGCCAGTGCAAATACCATTTCTGTGGATATTTTTTCACTTTGTTGTACATTACTATGAGTAAATTACAATTCCACCTTAATTTATGCTTAATTATAATCACTGGTTCAGACTAGTTTGCCTCTATATATAGATAACTTAGCAATTCCAATCAAGAGTTTAAAAGATATCTAGTACTGAATTATAGCGAATTATGACTAATGTCATTAAACAGAATAATTATTAAACAGAATTATTCAATGCTTTGTAAACTTCTTTACATTTTTCTATAATTAACAAAGCCAAATGACACAAATAACCAGCTATATTGAAATGAATTAATTTCATTGCACAATACTTTGAGTCGACCTTTTCATGGAAATGGATTATATTTCTGCTATGAAGTTGTATGACCCCCTGGCATTGCCTGGACTTTGACCTATGCATTTTTGATATGGGTGCTCGGTACCAAATGTGAATATGCCTACATACAAAGCATGTGTATTATTCTTCCGTAAAATCAGAATACATAAAAAGCAGAGGAATGAACAGGATGCTTTTAAACATTCCTATACCTTATCCATTGAGCAGAGATGGTTGGTGTCCTCAAAGCTCAATCAATAATTTGCCTTTTGTCATCTTAAGGCTAGGTCACACTGGCCGACAGATGCAAAACGTATGTAAAAAGGACACAGCGGACGAGCAAATTTTCCATCCGTTGTTTATTGCTCTCAAAGTGCCCCAAATGTTGCATAAACAGAGCGGACAACAACGAAAAGGAAGAGACGGGGGGAGGATGGTAGCGGGATGTAAAGTGAATGTTCATGAGGAAAGCAGCGGATGAAAGTGGATGGAAGCGGATGACACATCCGCAGGGCTTCCGGGGGAGAACAACGAAGCGGATGCGTAGCGGAAGGGAGCGGATGACGCGGAGAATCACGGACGCCTAGCGGAGCCTAGCGAGAAGCGTTCACTGCGCACTGCGGGGAGGATGCATTGTGTCAGCCCCGTGGATATAAAAGGATGCAGCTCGCTAGCCAGCTCACCATTCAGAGGAAAGACCTGCTGCCAGAGACATCGTTGAGAGAACACCAGGGAAGAAGAGGAAGCCTGTGCCTACTCCTGCTAGCCCTGGCAAGAAGGACAGAAACCCAACCCATCCCACCCCCTGGCGCTGACTCTGAAGCTGCCTGGTGCTTCGGCTGCTGCTGCTGGTGCTCCTGGTGTTGACGGCTGTCTGCTGGTGCCTGGTTGTTCCTGTTTTCGTTGCTTCTCCTGCTGCTGGTGGTTGCTGTGCTTCTCTGCTGCGCTGGTGCTTCTCCGTGCTGCTCCTCCTGCTGCCTGCTGCTGGCTTGTGGTGGACCACCCAAGCGCCTCAAAGCCCTGCTGCTGAAGGCCCCTGAAGCCCCTGCCAGGAGGGAGGAAGAGGCAAGGCAAGGAGAAGGGGAGAGGAAACAGGTACTCCATTTCCAAAGACCATGAAGGAGGAGGTACTGGAATGGCTGAGGGAGAACAAGTACCTGTGGAGGAAGGGCCACAGTGCTCTATCACACACTAAGCGGAAGCAGGCAGCATGGAGAGAGAAGGCGGAGAGCCTGGGCTACACTTCAGATGTCCTTGGGTGGTGGAAGCATATGCACACACTGGTATGGCAAGCTGCACCTGAAGAGATCCAGGCAGGCCGCTGTGAAGGTAACAGACCGGGAGCCCTATGTCATGCCCAGGTGCAGCCTTCCTGGAGGGTGAGATCCACACCGAAGGAGCAGCCCCTCTGGTCAACCCTTTCCCTAGACAGCCCACAGAGAGCCATTCCTCTTCTAGCAGGAGACAGCTACAGTGTCCAGGCAGGTGCTTCTGGGAGGGCCCCACGACAGAGACCCCCCCGACAGCTGCACGCCCCGTGCCGGAGGACGTGGAGGATCCCCTGTCTCAAATGGGAGCCAAGAAGAAGCCAGCCACCAGGAGACCACCCACCCCCACCCCAGCTCCACCGTCCACAGAAAGCAGGCAGAGAGGCAGAACCGGAGGGACAGAGCCAACACCTGTCCTCTTGGAGATCAGGGACACCATCAAAGCCAGCACAGATCTCCTTCTCCCAGCTGTTCCCACTTTGAATACCATCCTCCAACCGCAAGCCCTCATCACATCCGTGAGCCAGACCCTCATGGACTGCCCGAGCCAGTACCAGGCGAATGAAGGAGAGGATCACAGCTCTTCTGACACCCTCCAGGCCCAGCTGATCCTGCTGCTACCCACTCAGGTCCTGCTCCTCCACCCCAGGCGATGGTCACAGCCCTTTCATGGATTTCAGCGCCCCCGCCTACCAAGCCTACCACTACAAGGACTTCCACAGCAGAGGCAGCCCTTCCCAGTCCCACACCCAGGTTCGTCCCGACACCACAGAGCCTCAGCTGACCCAGCGTGCAGACCAGACAGCCCACTACACCTCCTCCTTCCTCCACCCCACAGGCCAACCCTTCCTAGAACATCTGTCATCAGTCTTGGGCCACACGACCTCAGGTCCTTGAGGAAGTGCCTCTCACTCACGGAACTGGTCAGCTCTCTGGAGAGCTTACCTGCACACACCATGCTCCTGTTGTACTCTCAGGCCAGACACCCAATGGACGCCTCAGACCAGCACTCCAGCAAGCAGCCACCTCCACAGTCCCAGGCCCCCTTTACATCTGAGACCATGGGCAGGCCTCAGAGTGACTGAAAAGAGTGCCAGAGACTGAGTTGTTACCTGTTCCGTTATCTTTGCTTAAAGACACTTTACTTGGGTCATTTTGCTTTTTAATAAAGTCATACAGGTTGTTTATTAAATAAAGGTTATCTTGCTTCACATCACTTGGTTCATTTTTTTTACTTAATAAAGTGTTGGGGAAAACTTGAAAAAAGGGTTAAGCCTTTGCATGCTTGTGGGATGGTAAGGATAGCTGTGGGATGGATAGCTTTGGGAGTGGGTAAGGATAGCTGTGGGATGGATAGCTGGTGGGATGGATCAAGGATAAGCTGTGGGAGGGTAAGGTAGCTATGAGATAGAAAACCTCCAGTGCAAGCATAGTGGGACTGTATGGTCCACCCTCCCATGCTGCCCACACATTGGCCCTTTATATCAAATAATAATTTAAATCATTGATCAACACATTTCAACATATAACAAACTTTTTATTAATGGCCTATTCATTGTAAGGCCACTCAACATACATGACACAATCTCCACTGTCCATTTATGAGAAGGCTGAAGGAAGCATCCATTAAGCATCTACCATCCTGTCTTCACTCCACTCTCCAGCTGGGGAGTTGCACCAGTGTTTCAGGAGGTTGCGCTGCTTCTTCCCTTCAGTGAATCTCTGTTGGGGCCTTGCACATCCACAGTGTCTATCAGGTTTAGTCCTTGCCTCCATTCACCAGGCTCCATGTCCCCATTGCCTATTGACGGTCCCAAGCCTGTGTGCAACACTGGGTGCAGGTGCGCATGAGATTGTGCAGGATGCAGCAAGCTTCACAATGCTCCTCATGGTCTGTGGGCGATGCTGCATGGTGGTGAGAAGTCCCTGGAACCTGTTGGCCAGGATGCCAAAGCCGTCTCCCCACCCGTCTTGCCCTGGACAGCCTGTAGTTGAAGATACTCTCTTTCACGGGTGAGGTATCTTGAAAGTGTAGGGCTTCATGAGGTAGGTTCTGAGGAAGAAGGCGTCATCACCCACGATGAAGTAGGGCACATCTGTGTGTCGTTGGGAGGGGGTCTGGATCTGGGAAACCCATGATGAGGTTGCATTCCAGCCCACCCTTGAGGTCACTGGCGTTGTATATCTGGGCATCTGAAGCTGACCCGTTGCCTGAAGCATCGATTAATGAACTTGTAGTCAGCATCGACATGGCAAAGAGGATGATGCTGAAGAAGCCCTTGTAGTTAAATAAATTGGACCTTGAGTTGGTTGGAGCTTTGCAGGCCACGTGCTTCCTATCTATGGCTCCAACGTGTTGGGTAAAGTTCCCCTTCTGATACAGCTCTGCAACTTTCCTCGCAGCCTTCTTCCAGTGGTGGGGACTGGAGGAGCTCTTCCACATATCTTCGATGATGGCCTGCACCACTTCTCGGACCACAATGCTGATGGTGGTTGTGTGGTACCCCCAGGCATACTGCATGTTTCTGTACGTGGTCCAGAGGCCAGGTGGCGCAGAATCAGTGCCACCTCCAGTCCAGGGTCCAGCTGGGATGGAAAGTTGGTGTTTTGCCTTGCCAACCTGGGTCTCAGACGCTCCACAACTTTGTCAACATGGCTGGTGCCATCCTCATGAAGTGCTGCACGAGGGTCTTTATTCCTCAGCTCCACCATCAGCTTGCCATAGAGTCCAAACTCCACTCTTTCGCCCGATCCATCTTCGGAACCCAGACAGCTCTTGGATGTTCCTCTTCCCCTTGCGTAGAAAAGGTGAAACAGTCTGAATAGGGCTTGGTTCTGGTGTTGAATGATGGTGGCTCCCAAGGAGTGTGCGATGATCCATGGTGGAGATCAATGGATGATGTGGAAGAGCAAGGGCAAGGCTGAAGAGGCTCTGCACACCACGGCTGCTGGATGATATGTGAAGATCCAGGTGATTTCCTCCCCCTTTTTATAGAAATGTCGGTTTTCTTCTAGTGTGTCCTTCCACATACTCTAGCACATCCTCCAGAGATCCTAAATATCCAAGATACGTCCCATAATACGAACGTTTTGTCCTTTTAATGCTTTATATACGAGCTGCATCCGCTTTCATCCTTTCTATGTTTGTGCTACTAACGCTGTGTGGATTTGTCCGCGTACCTTTCGCTTCCTCCCTCTTTCTGCTTTCCGCTGCAGCGATGTGAGTTGCGCGGATGGCCAGAGGATGCCGAGAGGATCCATAGATGTGTAACGGATGACAACGGACTTAGAACGTTGTGTTGGCTGTATGTGTCGCGATGTAGATCGTACGCGGCGGAAAGTTCACTCTCAAAAAGTTTTGTGCAGCTCAAAACTTTTTGAGTCCATGAAAATAGCAGTAGACAGATGTTTACGGATAGAGCGTATGAAACACGTATGCAGTGAGTACACAACGATGCATCACGTTTATCCAACGGATGCCCCAACGGATGGCAAGCTTTTTTGTCCGTTTTACATCCTCTTTGCATCCGTTGGTTCAGTGTGACATGGGCTTTAAAAGCATCTCTTAATTTTTTGCAATGGGTTAAAGAGCTTTCTTTCATCTGGGGCCTCCTGGATACTTCTTTTGTCTTAAAGGAGAGGGAACTAAGGGCAGTGAGTGCTATATTCTCCACACCATTTCTCTTATCATTATGTAATGCATGGTGCATTATCATAAATATAAGTAGGCTGGACTCCTAGCCAAGGGGCATTTATGTATTGCAATAAGAATGTAAAAATTCTATCATTGCCTCCTGAGGAAAATAGGCCAAAAGTTGCTTTTGCCTAACCAGTAACATTTAAGATTTAATACTTTATAGATATTTGGTAGGAAATTTTAATTAAACATTTTTGCAAGGAATAGTTGCAGTTTAAACAGAAATCTTAAAACTTGGAAGAAAAGCTATTATCACTGATGCAGTCAGTTGCCTAGAATATTGATTTTAGGAGAGGGAAATCAGAGACTTAAAACCTTGCAAAACTAATTAAGGAAGGGTTGTTTTCTGCATATTTAATAATGCATAGTTCTGAGACTTGAAACCCAAATCCATTTGGCAGAGCCATAAGATTAAAGAACAACTTTAGGGAAACCAGAATGGATAAATAGCATTCCATTCTAACTTCTTTAGAGATATTTCTTAGTCATTAGATAACAAACATGTCTGACATAAATAGGATTTGGTGATAGTACATTTTAGTTGTAAAACATATGTTCAAGAGGAGAAGAATCTTCCTTTCTTTGATTTCAACAACTATTTTTATTTCACTAATTCCTACCCTTTTTGCATTGTGTAGTGTTGCATTTTCTAGATTTTCCAGCTCTATGTGGAAACATTTATTCTCTACTTTGCTGCCCATTGCTAAACAGGGGGTCTTTCTCGTATGGGACAAAGAGTCACAACATCTCTAGAACTCTTTTATTATGAATAAAAGTAAAAGTAAAAGAAGCTATTTCCTTTTCTCTTGATCTCAGGGTAAATATATATCTGGGATTGTATTTGTGCCTTTGGTGAAAATTAACCCTTGTTGACATCCATTTCATGAGGATATTCACAATATCTTTTCAAAATTCCAAATGTGCAAATATTCCCCAAAAATATCAGAAAAGAAGGCCCATAATTGAGTGATAGAATAATAGATACATGGGTCAAAGTATCCACATCTTATTCTCTGGTATTCTGAAAAGGCCTTTCCAAAACTCCAGAAATTGATCAGTTAAACCAGATAGATCAGTGATTGATAGACCATTTCACATGTTGTCTTTGGAATATCAAAAAAATAGGTCCATAAAGCCTTGGTGTAATATACTTTTTATTAATCAATGTTGCAATGCCCCATCACAATTTGTATGATGATGATAATAATAACCTACCTTTTTTTTAACTTGGTGACCTTGTCTTGAATAGCACCTGTGAAGCTGGAAGTTGAGGGCACCAGTCTGCAGAAAGCTTCTCATCATCCTTGGCAGGTTATTCTACTACCAGAGAGAGAGAGAGCTGAAAATGGCTCTGATGCTCTGATGCTAGGGAAGAAATCTATAAACACAAGAAATACTTTGACTATTAATTTTTCTAAAGGGAAACATGAAGTCAAATGTATTTAATAATCTATTAAATTTCCATTATATTTAATATACTGATGATAAAACTATAGAGGAAGTATGATCTTGTAGATGACATCAAGTTTCATCAGCATAGGAGTTAGCTTTGAGACTGGTTATGGGAGTAACATTCAGTATGTTTTTTGATGTTTTGTCTTGATTATAAAAAGTGTTGAAAATCTGCTTTCATAAAAATGTGTTCAAGGAAAAGGAAGTGGAGCTGTCAGGGGCATTTAATTTAAAAGCTCATATTCTCCATATATATGCAAAAATTTTCTGCTGATTAAAAAAAAAATCAATTGTTTCAGTGTGACATCTGATAAAAGATCTGCCAACATTTCTTCATGTCTAGGGCAAGTTGTTTCATTGGTGAAATGAAAAGATCAAAAAGCCATTTCAAAAAGCTTGCCTTGGACCTTGGAATAAAATGGCACAACACTGTCAATTTGCTCAGGAAACATTGAAATTTCTCAGAATGTAGCTTAAGAAATACTGATCTAGGGGTCAAATCACTTTCCACCCCTACTCAGAAAATCAGTTCGCATTGATTGTTGTAGTTTGGGCCCCTTCGTAAGATATTCGTCAGGACTAAGATTACTTTAAATACATTTTGCAGTCTAGATATGCTATTTTTCATGGCCAGTAGCAAGATGACTACACTATCAAAAGGAAAGAAGGAAAATTAATTATCTGGACCTTAGGTGTTGGCTGAATGTAAAATCAGGCAAAAGATTGCCTGATTTTTGTACATTTATTGAGTACAAAACAAAATTAAATCAACTGAAATAAATTTAAGGGGCTTTTAATTTAAAAGTTCATACTCTCCATAAACTTTCATCCAAAAATTTTCTCGTGACTTTTTTAAATTTCCCCCTCAATTGTTTCAGTGTAACACTGATAAAAGATGTAGACAGAAAATAAATTTGGAGCATGAGTATCAATTGAAAATATGTGGGTAAATGAACAGAAAAAAAATATAGGAGTATGCATGTATGTTGGGATTGGAATACATATCTAATTTATTTTGTGGCTTTGTCTTATTCACATTCTGCCTTTAGCTGTGACCACCAAAGCTCTCAGGGCAACACAACCTTCTTATTTGATTCTGTATTCAGATGCACGTTGCCTGCAAACGTAGTTTCCATTACTATAATCTGGGTCCCCCGCAATGTTTATTTTTATGAAGAGACCCAAAAGAATAAATGAGTACCTTATCAAGGAAGCATGATCCAAGTGCTACTTCAAAAGCACCAGTCTCACTGGTCATTTTATGTTTTGGAGCATGGATGTTGGAAGAGCAGAGGACAATTCTTGAGAAAACAGATGGCCAAGTTAAGGAGGGAATAGGAAAGGAAGTTTGGAAGAGAAATGAAGGAATGGGGAAAGGTTAGTAGAGGACAACAAACAAGACAGGGCACATGGTCAGAGGAGGAGGAGAGGGGAGGGGAGTCGGAAGAGAGGAGAGGGATCAGCAAAACCTTTTGGCAACAGCCTCAATGTAAATCTGTGACAGAGTGGTGCCTGTAAGCCAGTTGTGATAGTTTTCACTGTCATTTATTTCGATTCAGAGGACAGATAGCCCTGAAGTGCTGTAGTGCTGGTGGTTTTGTGGATTGAAGGGGGAATTGAGTAATGATGCATGCCTCTTTTCCTTAAGTGCATGGCTTATACAATACTATTGGTCATTCATGACAAGGAAACATTCATTTCACAGCATTTCTCTGAAGGCCACTTATGTCTGTGGTCTAAAAGTCGCAAGGAATTCTGTAGTATTAGACAATAAACGCCCATGGCTTTCTCTTCCATGACTTTGTCTAATCCTCTACAAAACAGTCTAAAGTAGTAGCTATTGCTGTATCTCAAGGGGCCTATTTATGTAATTTCACTGTGCCCTGTAGCTATAATGTCCTTTAACATGCCCTGAATTTTCCACAATTCGACATCGATGGACAACCCCTGAAAACATAAGAGAAAAAACTTGCAATCTTCACACCTTGCTGAAATATATGCACGTTAGGTCCTGTCTTACCATTTTTCCTACCTAACCACCCTTCCCAAACATTTTAAACTTACCTCATAGGGGAATCACTTTTTTCAGCAATAAGCATTGAGGTATAGTAACAAGAATTCTGTATGATAGAACCAGATGTTTGTATGAGCGTTTGTCAACAGCCTTTGCAATATTGAAGGTTCACATTCCTCTACAAGGAATGTGTTACCTTGACTAAATAATCTAAAAATTATCAACAAGTGGCCCTTAACCTGATTATACATGGCTGGTGTATGTGAGCCACTGTATCTACAACATGTACACTTGGCTTTAATGAAATGAAGGAAAGAAAGAAGTGTGTGCAGCCTTTAGATGTTCAGATTTGTTCTGTAAATTGACTGGGAAATCCATGTGAATTATGGGTTTGGAAATTGGAAAATATAGCTTATAGTAAGAAAGGAATTATGATGTAACCTTAGAGAGGATATATATTATATGTATTTATAACTGCTGTCAAGAAGATTGAAGCTGCTTCTTCAGAATCTTTTTCTTTCCTTTCCTTTCCTATTTTTGTTTTTATTTTCACTTTCTTACTACCTTTATTCTTAATTTAAAATTTGTACTGTTTTTAATCTGGTTGAAAGACTTATTCAATAAAAATCATTTTAAAAGATATTCTGCCACTGAGCTGATTGTTTGTCACACTTCTGAGAGGAAGCTTGGGATACTTTAGGCTGAGATATTTTATGCACATTAATGTGTGAGCAAGCCTAATTTAGTTTAATGGATTTACTATACTTTTGAACAGGCACGTAAAGGGAATGTGCTGCAAGTTTTCAGAGTAACAACCAGTTTTATACTTTGCTGTTCAGATGGTGAAATTAAGTTAAATGAACAAAAGGGAAATGTTTATTTATCCTCTGATACCTAATAGCAGTTGTTCATCATGACCAAGTTTCTCTTGAGAAAGATATGGGAGGGTGAGGTATCTTTTATCTTTTCAACCTTTCATTTGAGTTTTTAAAAATTATAATAATGCAGGGACAGGGTGATATAAAAGTGTGCAATTTATTACTAGTCAATTGGCAACAGTATTTCTCAATAACAAACTATAACTATATTCATTTTTTCCAGTGATAAAAAGTTTTGGCTTGAGTGCCAGGAAAATACATTTTCTTCACAATAAAAGCATAGCCTCAAGGGAAGGCCAATGGACAGTGTGCTATAAATGAGAAAAAAGACTTATTTTTTAATATAATTAATTTACATAGCAGTGGAACACAACCTCAAAGTATAGATTCCAGCCCTAAAAGATTTACAGATTTTTTTTTTGTGTGTGTGTGTGTGTATAACCAGAGACGGTTATTTTAAATGGCAGTTTGTGGATGCATTCAAGCTAGTAACCCTATTTTCCTATTTATTGCAAATAAAAATAGAGAACATGGATTGATCCAAAAGAGTAGAAGGAGGCTCCTGTATCTTTAAAGTAGAAAAGAAGAAGGGTTTTAAGTTGGAATAATTTTGCAAGATGTACTGAAATAATCTATTTTGTCCCACAGTTCTAGGGGAAATAGATCCATCCTGATTTGCAGCTGGCTGGCGTTGCATTAAAAGTTTCTTAAAATGAAAATCCTGTTCCTTTTGCCTGGTGGAGAACAGGTGGATGCTTCTATTAGATTCACTCACAGTGCTACAGCTGAGGCCATTAAGCAGGGATGTGATATAAAACATCTAACCAGGAAAAATTTAGGACACCTTTCACTAACCTGTTACTTATGAATATTATGACTACTGCCTCCCAAATTGCCAAATATACTAGGCAACCCTCAGGAAATCTGAGTCATTAATTTTTGGGAGTTCTGGTTCCAATGCATCTGGAGGGCAAAAGTTTAACAGAATAACAGAGTTGGAAAGGACCTTGGAAATCTTCTAGTCCAATTCTCTGCTCAAGAAGGAGATCCTATACCACTTCAAATAGGTGGTTGTCCAATCTCTTAAAAAACCCCAGTGTTGGAGCACTCACAAATTAATGGTTCTGTCAAGAAATTTCTCTTTAATTTTAGATTGATTCTTTCCTTGACTAGTTTCCATCCATTGCTTCTGGTTCTGCCTTCTGGTTCTTTGGAGGTTGACCCCCTGTTTTTTGTGGCAGCCACTGAGATATTGCAACACTACTGTCATGTCATGCCTAGTCTTTCTTTTAATTAAACTAGACATACTGAATGCCAGCAACCATTGTTTTAGTCTCCAGTCCCATTAGAAGTTTCCCTGCAGCATCCATGTAGCAAAGTGGGAGCAGCAATATAGTTGTTTCTCTCTCTCTCTCTCTCTCTCTCTCTCTCTCTCTCTCTCTCTCTCTCTCTCTCTCTCTCNCTCTCTCTCTCTCTCTCTCTCTCTCTCTCTCTCTCTCTCTCTCTCTCTCTCTCTCTCTCTCTCTCTCTCTCTCTCTCTCTTTCTTTCAAATTACCATAAACTCTAGTTTGAGAAGAATGTAAAAGCAAAATCATGTTGTTCTTTCCACCTAGATTAAAATGGTTATCCTATTGAGAGAAGAGACTTTGTGTGTGTGTATGGAATCACTGGCTCGAACTATACCATCAATTCTCCCCCAAGAATGATATTCCTGGGCAGCTGCTCTGGAGAGATATTCTGCTTGTACTTAGCATCTGTCTGCTTGATACTCTAACAGAATGAATAGAGTTTAAAAAATTTAAGAACAGAGACATACGATTGTGCTTTGCGAGTTTAATATTTAACCATGCCGGTTGACTTGATTCTGCTCTCAGCTTCCTCTGGTGTCAGGAGCACCCCTTTACAAATATTCTAAATGAAGCTGGCATCTACGCATTCCCTAATGTGTGATCTCTGCACAGCTTGCCTTGAGGTTTTACTTCTGGACAGATATAATTCCTCCACTGTCATGTTTCACAACAGCTCCCACTCCAGCTGTGTATTGTCTTTGGAGACTTTAAAAGTCCTATTTCAGTAAGCAATATTCCAGGGGTGATTGTTATTTTACAGTTCTTGGATTTTTAAAACAAAATACAGAATTGGGAACAGTAAGAATGGAGCCTTTTATAACTGAATCCACATGAATATTCCAACCATACAGTATAAGCAATTCATCAGAACACCAACTTAGGAATAAAGACTGTGGTTTTCCTAGCAATGGAGGTTTTTAATAATAGAACACACCAGTATGAAAAAAACTTAGATATATTTAATCCACACTTAATATGCAAGATGGCTGCCCACTTGCTTGCTTCTGCTTTGGTAGTGTATGCTTATTGATAAGCATATTTTAGGAGCAATCAAAGCATTTGGAATGGTAAAAAAGGAATGAATAGAAACCTGCCTTAAAATAAGTCAGATTTTTCTTTTAGCTCACTGTGTGATGTGTATCAATTATGGGGTGGCCCAAAAAATCACAGTAACATTTGTGACTTCATAACTGAGGCCTTGCCCCTGGTATGTGCTTCAAAATCACAGACACATACAAAAGGGTATATTAAATCTCACAATTACTGCCATCATGACTTCTTTTAACTCCTCTGTGGATCTCTCCTGGGCAGCAATACTAATCATGGAAGATTTTTAGTGTTTCAGTTGTTGCTAAACAGCAAGTGTCAGCATCCATCACCACCAGCCATGCTGGTTGAGACTATTGATTATAGTTTAACCACATCTGGAAGACTGTGTCTTTCTTTTCTGCTGTATGATCTTCAATGAAATTCTATTACCTGCTAGATTATTTTATTATATATAAACTTGTAAAAAAAAGTTTTACTAAGGACATAAAAACTAACAAGAAGAAAAGAGAAAGGACAAGAAAGAAAAAAGAAAAAGCACCAAAAGAAAAAAAAAATAGAAAGAAACTTCTAATTTACTTTGCAGCAAATCTAAGTACAATTACAAAGTTATTTCTTAGTCTATGATTACAATATAAAACTCACTCTTCTCTATAAACCAGATTTTTCCTAATCATCAAATCCACAAATCATAAGTTTTGTTTTTTTCCAAACGCAATAAGTCATAAAGGGGATTCCAGTCAACCATTAAATATAAATATTTTTTCTGTAAGCAAAAAAGTTAATTTAACCATCTCTTCAAGTTCCATCATCTTTATCAGCCATTCATTCTTCCATTGTGTGTATAATCAAACATTTCCACTTTGGATATATAGTTGTCTCATTGCAGTTATTGTATGTACAATAAAGTTGTTTTTTTCTGTTTGCTTATCATTTAGTCCCAAAAGAAAAATTCTGGTTCCAATTGTACTTTAATCATTAAAATCTTATAAATTAATATATGTATTTGTATCTATTTTTTAACTTTTTTACATGTCCACCATGCATGATTAAAACACCCTTTAATGTTGTCACATTTCCATAAAAGATTCTAAGAGCCTTTATACATTCTAGACAATTGGTGACAAAAATCAACAATTTATCATTTTATAAATTTTATCTTAGAAGACTTATAGGGCATTGTAAATTTCAATCCTTTCAACCATATATTTCCTATTTATCCATCTATATATTATAGTCAAACTTTTTAACCTATTTTATCAAGTATTCTTTTATTTGTTCTCCTTGTTTTTCATATCTCAATAAAAGTTTATATATTTCACCAATAACATGTTCATTGTTGTTATTTAATTCTATTTCAAACTTGGTTTTATTTTGTTCAAAAACATTAAATCTTTTATCTACTTTATACTGTTCTGTTATTTTACATAAGAAAACAATTGACAAGAGTATCATTCTGTTATCAAATATTCTCTTGATTGTGTTTTACAAGAGAATTCTAATACATCACAATAAGTTAACTGTTTATAAACAGGTGTCAGAGGAGGATTCTTAAAACAAAGAAAAATCTCCTCCAAGCCATGTTTAAATGTTTTTAAAAACTTGAAAGAGCAGCAGATTTTTAGTTAGCCATTACAACACAGTATCCAAACATGAAAAAAGCTATCTGGACACAGTCTTCCCAAGGTTGGGAAAGCTGGGGTGTTTTAATTTAAATTAGAGTAATTATTTACAAATGTGTATTATATCAATCTTCTCTATCAGTCAGATGTGTAGGAGCTGCAATTACCAAATTCATAGCCACAGTTGATGTTGAGAGAAACAGATTGAGAAAATCTTATCTTGCAATAAAAAAAAATCTTAATTTCTTTTGGAGTGGTCTTTATTTTTTTCTCTTTTTGCTCAGATGTGACACACTCTAGCACACAGTCCTCTCTACTGTTATTTATTGTACTTTCCAAGGCCAAGAAGGACACTCTTAAAAAGGACACTTTACCACAGCCCGAAACTGTGGGCCTCATCACTCATGTGACTTAAGATTACTTGAAGATTTACCGAAGTGTTTTAGTGCCATGTAAAACATTTCAACTAAGGACATTTTTTTTTACAAGAGATGTGAAGTAAAATATTTTCAAGTATTTTACTCATAAGAAAGTAAATTAATACTCCTCATTCTAATGCTTTTGCCAGGTAGGTTGGACTACAATAGGGATGTCAAATTCACATTGTCATGGTGGTGTCATGTGACATATTGAGACGTTTTTTCCCCTTCACTAAACCGGGCGTGGGCATGGCCAGTGCGTGACACATCTGGCCCATAGGCCAGAAGTTTGACAGCCCTGGACTACAAGCTCTTTATTCCCAGTAAGGTTACTCCAATATTTCATTTAACTTTTTGCTATGTCATTCAAGGCTTACCAGTTCTGCTTTATTAATCCTTAGGACATTTGGTTTGGAGCTTTATTAGAAAGAAAAAACAGAAAACATGTCCAGAAGAGCTAATTCTACTTTATTGTGAAACTACATGAACAGAACCTTTCAAATCTGAAAGTACAAATCTCCCACCGCCTCCTTTACAGCCCAAGAAACTAGGGAAGGTCTCTTCTAAGCCTACTGCTCACCCCACTATTTAGTTGCGGAATATGCAGTCTCTATCTGACCATTCCTTCCATAGGCAGCTTTCTTGGTCCTATCTCCCAAGGTCTTTCCAACACACCATTACAGTTGGTCTCTATCAGTTTTTGCAGCTAAATATAGTGTTCAAAAAGAGATCCTGCTGACCTATGACTTTTCAAATTCATTTGCTTTTCAGCTGCCACAAAGCATCCAAACTCCCAAAGACAGGCAGCAATGACTAATGGGCACTACTGGCATTGACAGGAACCTTGTCTTTTCCGAACACACTTCAGGCTTGGTTCCAACTGCGATGTCTCTCTCAAACATCTCTATTAGCCACTTGTATTTCTGCAGCCACTTTCATAATCACATATCATTCCCGATGCCTCTGATACATCAGCTGCTAAGCCTGAAATGTAACTGCTAGACTCCTCCCCACTGCCCTTGCTTAAGCCAATGTCACACAGCACCAACGGATGGAAAGAGGATGTAAAACGGAGAGAAACACTTGCCATCC
>BHFT01025184.1:4946-20970 GCA_004320025.1 Laticauda laticaudata | reverse complement strand
ATTGTAACGAAAGATAAGACCTCTCCTTGGAATCCTGGTGGGAACAAGCCAACCCTGAACATTCGTCTTCCAAGATGATGCAGGTTTGGTTTTCTGAATTCCTCCCGCCTGCAACCTCCACAAACGCTACCGCCACAAACCCAAAAGCCAACTCAAAAGGGGAGCGCCTAAAAACTTCCACTGGACATCGTTGACCTCCGGCAGACGGATTGCCAGCGGGCTTATGATCAGTGGCTAAGTGTGTTCCACTTGAGAGTAGCGGTCGTTGAGTAAAGGGTGACTTGGTGCCTCTCTGCACCTGGCAGGGGGTGATAGGGATGGCTCCAACCCCAAAAGGTGAACATGCAGTGGACCGCAGCGGCACACCAGGGTGTATGCTAAACTGGATAAGATGGGAAAGTGAATGCCTTGCTCATCGATTAAATAGCCAAGAATTCGACCCGGTTAATGGCCAGTGTGGTATCGGATTTTCGTCCTTCTTATGCCGTTGTTTATGTTCTAAAGTGATTAAGACTTCTCTTAAGCCTAGGTCTTAGCGGGTTGGCGTTTTTTGCTGCAGACCAGTACACGTTAAGTATGGGACAAACACCTTTGATCCATTTGTAGGCGTTCCATGAGGCTTTGGAAAACGCTTGGAGCAACCGCGAACACCGAATTGGAGGGCCAGTTACATTTGAATGCCCCTTGTATGCCTTACTATAATTTGTGCTCTTGCTGTTATTGGATCAACGGTAATTGCTGATAAGCTTTGTCTAGGTTGAGTTTGCGGAATAGTTTTTCCTCTCCCGAGCCGAGTGCAATAAATGTTCGCACTACTGCATCTAAGTATGCACTTTTGTGGAGTGCATTGTCAGGGTAGCCTTATAGTTCCCCACAGATGCACACTGACCATCCGGCTTGACCGGTGTCTACAATAGGGATTTCCCACTTGGTGTGGTCGACTGCGTCCTTAAAACCCCTTGCACTAATCAACTTATTTCAGCTGTTCGTCAACCTTTTTGGTTTAAGCACGAATTGGAACGCGTCTGGCCTTTAAGCGAATGGGGGCTATTTTCGAGTTTGGTGCTAAATGAGATTGGTCCCCTGGTACTTCCTAGAGTCCCGTCGGGAAAACATCTTGGAATTCTGGAAGTAGGGTTCTCCTGTCCAGTTGGTGGCAGCGAATGCGGTTGATACCAGTCATCCTGATCCAAGAGGCGCGAAACATCGATTCCTAGCAGGCTAGGGCGGATCATGATCGATGATAAGTTAGGGGCACGAACTCAGCTGTGGTTAAATTCAACTTAAAAAATGTCCAAGGCCAATTACAGGGTGCTGCTTCTGCTTTTGGAGGACTGATGACAAGCACTCCAGCACCAAGCCACCTCCACAGCACCTGGACCCTGTCACCCCTGAACTGAGCAACCAAGAGGAGTGCCAGAGATCATTTTTGTTCTATAGCTTCTTGTTAATTAAAGTCTATTTTGATTCACACACCTTTAGCTTCGTTTCTTTTTTTGAACTAAAGTCTTGTTTGGAAACTTTTAGAAATGGTTGAAGCCTTTGCATGCTTGTGGGAGGGTTTAAATAGCAGTGGGATGGGCAGGATATCTTATGGGATGGGTAATAGCTGTGGGATAGATAAACCTCCAGTGCACAAGGCATAGTGGGACTGTATGGTCCACCCCTCCCAGCTGCACACCTTTGGCCCTTTTATATCAATTAACAATCTGTAAAGCATTGCATCCAGCACATTGAACACTGACACCAACTCTTTATTAAATGCCTGTTTCATTGTAGGCCCACCCAACACTTACATGGCCCAATTCATCAATGCTGATGAGACAGGCTGAAGGAAGCATCCATTAAGGCAATCTATTCATCCTGTTCTTTTGCCACTCCACTGCCCAGCTGGGAGTTGCCACCAGTGTTTCAGTGGAGGTCTGCCGCTGTCTTCCCTTCACGTGAGGCTCTGTTGGCTTGCACCATCCTTAGTGTCTATTCAAGCGTTTCGCCCTTGCCTCCATCCCCAGGCTCCATGTTCCCGCATGCCTGGTTGGAGTTCCCACAAGCCTGTTCTGCAAGACTGCGGGGTAGCGGTCCGTTGCGCATGAGATTGTGCAGAGATGCAGCAAGCTTCCACGATCCTCCTCACGGTCTGCTGGGCGATGCTGCTGGTGGGAGAAGTACTGCGAACCTGTTTAGGCCAGATGCCAAAAGGTGTTCTCCACCAACCCACCTTGCCCTGGACAGCCTGTAGTTTGAGATCCGTCTCTGTCACGGCGTGAGGGCATCTGGAGGTTTGTAGGGCTTCATGAGTAGGTTCTGAGGGATAAGGCGTCATCCCCCCACGATGAATAGGCACCATCTTGTGTGTCTTTGCGGCAGGGGTTCTGGATCGTGGGGAAGCCCCACGATGAGGTTGCGTTTCCAGCTCCTCTTGAGGTGACTGGCGTTGTATACCTCGGCAATCTGAGATGAGCCGTTGCCTGAAGCATCGATGGACAGTGAACTTGTAGTCAGCATCGACCTGGCAAAGAGAGATGATGCTGAAGAACAACCTATGTAGTTGAAATCAGTGGACCCCGACTTGGCTGGAGCTTTGCAGGCCACGTGGTTGCCATCTATGGCTCCAACGGTGTGCGGGAAGTTCCACTTTGGATACCACTGCCTCTCAACTTTCTTCCATCCTTCTTCAGTGAGGGCAGCTGGAGAGCTCCTCCTTGTAGTCTTCGATGATGGCCTGCAACCACTTCTCATGACCATAATGCTGATGAGTGTTTGTGGCAGCCCTCAGCCGTCTGCATGCCTCCTGTAGGTGGTTCCTGAGACCAGGTGGCCGCAGAGTGGAGTGCCACCTTGAGCCCAGGTTCCAGGGCTGCGGCCAAGTTGCTGTTTGCCTTTTGGTCACCTGGGTGTCAGCACTGCACAACTTCGTTCAAACATGGCTAGCGGCATCCTCATGAAGCTTCTGGAATCCCGAGTGTCTTTCGTCCTGAGCGTCCACCATCAGCTTGTTGCTACCAGTCCGTCCTTCTGCTCTTCTGCAAACCATCTTCGTAAACCCAGATGCTCTTGGCCGCCCCTTTTTCTTCCCATAGTAGAGTTCACAGAGCCTGTAGATGGCTTCGCACTGTTGCAGAAGGATGGTGGCTGCCAAAAGGACTGTGTTACGATTCACGGTGAACATGATGGATGCTGTGGGAAGAGGAAGAGGCAGATGAAGGCTGCCCAGATGTCTGCACAGGGGCTGCATGGTCTGAAAGTGATCCAGAGTGTTGCTTCCCTTTTTATAGGCAAGTTATAGGTGTCCCTTTGCATCCATCTAGGGCACCTCTAGACATCCTTAATATCTGAGATAGGTCCCCGCTGCGGAACGCTTTTTTCTGCTTTTTACAGCTTGTTTGCCATTGCCTGCATTCGCTAGGCATCCCGTTCTGCATGCCTTCTGGTCCGTTCCGCTTCCTCCTGGGTCGAGCAGATGCGAGTTGTGCGGGATGCGCAGTGGATGCAGCGGAATATAGCGGAGTATCCATGCGTAACGGATGCAGAACGGATGCAGAATGAGACGAATTTGGATACATTTCTGTGCAAAAGTTTGAGAAGTTTCAAACTTTCTGAGTGGATGAAACGTCCATAAACGATGCTGGACGGATTAGAGACGGAAGCAAAACGGAAGGCAGTGAGAGCCATCGCAAATCAGTTAACAATGTGAATTGGCAAGTCTATATTTCTGGTCACGTTATATCAATGCCCATACTATGCATCCATTCGGTGCAAGTGTGACAGGGGTTTAGTTTTTCTGCTTGATGTTTGGAATTAGGGGCGCCGGATGGTATTCCAGGTACCATTGAAGAACGACCACTGTGAAGATCGATCTCCTATCTCTACAGGGTCTCCCACGTGTTACACGCTTTATCTGACCTTTACCTTTCTGCTTTCAGATGGCATCCTAATCGATGACTGACTATACTGATGCGTTCCTTCTCTCGTTCACCGTTTCTTAATGGTATATTTTGGCAAAGGTTCCTTTTGGTTGTGCAGTTCCTATCGGCTGTTTTAGAGTCTGATCGTTCCTGGTCTGAGGCTGGTGGTAGTGTATGCCCGTCTTTTGGAACTATAGCTTCTTTTGTTGCAGGCAGATCCTTCGATGGTTGTCCCACTTATTATTACAAGCCCAGCATATTGCGTCAAGGAACCTGCCATTCAACCTGAATGACGAGGTTATTGCCTATTCCGCAGGCCCCACATATTGAAATTACCGCCAATTAAAGCATCGTCTCTTTAATGCACATTTTCTAATCTGAATAAGGAGTCTATGGACATCTTCGTTGTCTCTTCAGTGTCAACTGGCTAGGGTTCGATGTCCTATGTGGTTGGGTTATCTACTTGACCTGATTGCTTATCCTACCTCCTGCCTTCTTCCTCCCTCTTTTGGGTCGGCAGGTCAGGAACTGCGTTCAATTTGTCACAATGGTGGCTGCTGAATTTTTTTGCTGGTTCGTGTGCGTGCGTTGCCTCCAAGCATGGCCTCGGCCACGGTTATATTTGGCCTGTTGAGTAATCTGCTCTGAAGGTTAGAGACTTTCAGGGCTGGGTCTCTCATAGCCTCGTCCGATGTTTTGAAATCACATGCCCCTCCAATGTGTCTCAAGCTGCCACAAAGTCTGCAATGGTTTCATTTCTTCTTTTGGTCCCTTTTGCCAAAATTCATTGTCATTTATGAGATTTGAGACCGGCCGGTTTGCGTAGTGTGTTCGGAACATTTCAATTCCAGTCAGACCAGGTCCATTCTGACTTGACATCTCTGGGTTTCGCAGTGCCTTCGCCATTTTGAATATGGGCCGGTCCACATGTGCTGTAAGGAAGGGACCCAAAAAGGGCCCTTTTCCCTTTTTTCCTTTTTTTGGATTTTCCCGAGATTCTTCCATCTCGTTGGCTTTCTAAGAAGATAAAGAAAGCGACGATATACGATTCCCATCCTCTACATCTGGATTGAAGGGTGCGGGGTCAACGCGTTCTTACCAGCCATCTCTTCTCTTAAGGTCAGATCGCCACTGTGGCTTCCGTCTCATGCTTCTATGTAATGATGCCCACCTTCTGTCGCCAGTGTTTTCCGTCCGGAAGAAAGCGCAGGAGACCGGATTCCCAACAACCAACTCTTTTTTCATGGCATGAAATTAAATATGGGCCAAAGCTTTTGGCGGGGGGGGCCAAAAAAAAGCCCCCTTATTTATATAGCGGCTAGCCTGCCGGCTTGTGGCCAATGACAGATTAGTTAACTGCTTACCCACTGTTTGGCGGCTTCCCAGATTGGTTCCTAGTGAACCAATCTGTAAGTAGCCTTTTCGGCCAATCAGAATGAAGTACTTGGAACCTACCAAGTTCCATACAGAACAGATAAGATTGAGCAAGTCCAGTGATAGGCTACAAAAATGGTGCAAGATCTGAGGGACAAAACGTATCAGGAGAGATAGGAGGAACTGAGTATGTACACCTTGGAGCACAGTAAGTAAAGGAGAGGATATGATAAAAAAAATATGATTTAAATATATGAAGGGTGTGTGAAGGAGGGAAGTTCAAAAATAAGATTAGAAAGTATTACTTCACAGAAAGACACAAGCTTGGAACCAACTTCTAGTGGTGGTAGTGGGTCAATCATCAGTAACTAAGTTTAAGCATGCTTGGGATAAACACATGTCTATTATGCAACAAAAATTTAAAAATAAAATTGAATTGATACTGAAATGCAGACTGGAGCTAAACAACCATAATTGAAGACTGCCATTAAATGACAGTCCTTCTTTTCTAAATTAGCCCACCTAAGCCCTCTATTATATTTTCCCCAACTCAACACTGTCTGGTAAGATTTACTCACTTTCCTCTTTTTGCATCTCCTCTACCCCATGTATCAGTTTAATTTCTTCTCACCATGTTACATTTGCTTTGTACTATCACACTTCAGTTGGAAGGACAACAACCTAAGACAGCTATGCTGGCCTTGCATACCTTTAACATCCATCACTGTAACCACTACAATCTCATATGTTCCAGGTGCAAGATGGGCTTGCTGAGGATGTCATATATTATTTCAAGGAAGAACAGTGGCCTCACTCAATGCTGTGCAAACAGAGGCCTTTGCACAAAGGATTTAGCTGGCTATCCTTTCCCAGCAACAGCTTACCTGATTTCCTGACCTTGTTAGTGTCACTCAACAACCTATGGCTTGTTGGCAGATAACAGGGAGGGGGGAAATAAGCCTTTCTTCCTTATCAGGAAATATAGGGAAAATGAGGCTCAACAGAGTCCTCAGACAGTATCTTGCCTAAGGTCCTTCTCCTTTTTGGAAATAGTTCAAAACAAATCTCACTTGCTAATGTCTGAAATGCCAAGTTACACATACTACATTTAAGTATTCATTCACTATCCTCCTGAAAAAGGGAGTGATGACATTAGGTAATCCACACCAATATTTTTTAATAAAGCAAAAACATAGATAATCATTTGCAAAAATCAAGTATCAGAAACTTCAACCTGGTCTTGGGAAATAAGAATGGTAGAATATCCAAGCATGCTGGTGGGCAAATTTCACTGACGCAATTTTCTCAGTTAGCAACATGAGTTGGCATGCTTCCTGTTAGTTTAGCAGCATAGTTACTTTAAAGTCCTGAGCTCTAATATGTTTATTCATAGGAATTAACAACTGACAAGAAGTTAATATGGACTTGAGGTGTAATTTTCTAAGAACCAAATTGATTGCTAAAGTTTCTCCTAGCTGGTGGTCTCTTTGCTCCATAGTAAACCACAACGAAGAACTAGCACTCAAAATAAGACCTACCCAGCACATTAACTATTGTTTCCATAATTGCCCTTGAAAAGCTGGAGGATAATTTGTGGTGTCTCTTCTGGAACAAAGAAACCTCAGACCACAGGCCTCTGTTCATAATACTTGCTTTAGTTAGAGCATGCTATTGTAGCAGCTAGTGGGTCCTGGCTAGACACAGAGCTTTTGCTACTATCTTTCCAAGATTGTGTCATTTAAATCTTTTTATATGACTCAAGAAACTTTTCCCAGTTGTGACACAAGATACAGCTCAAGTTCAGTGTAAAAGTCTGTTTAAAAGAAATCTTCAAAGTTTTGTAGCCAGAAGAATTGTGAAAAGCACTAGAGGAATGGCAAATGGATCATATATTCAAAAAGCTGCCCATGAAGTCATAACTTTGGGCCAATAAAATCCCAAACTGCCACTTGCCAAATAAAGAAAACATTTCTTTTTTTTTCTTTAAAAGCAGCACTGAGGGTAAGGAGAACATATCATTTATTTAAATGTGCAGAATTCACACTGAGGAACATGAAGGAAACATGTTGATTACCAAACAAGCAGGGAACACAGCTTTATTTAAGCGAGTGAAAGAACAGTGGGAGAGAAATTTATTTTCACTTTTATGCATTGGAACTTTTTGTTTTGCTCCCTTCTGCCCATTATGTTTTTATTTTCAACAAGATGACGGGTTTCCTGAAATAAAAAGCAGGAAGAGAAAAAGGACACCAGGCATTAAGTTTGGCATTGCATTAATTCTTTTCCTGTAAATGTCCAATGGTACAAAGAGTATTAGAAATGGGAGTAATGGTTTGGACTGTTAAGATGTAATGTGCATGTATAATGCTGCATCTAGCTGGTAAATTATTGGTTTTGTCAGAATAATCCTACTACTGGAGATTGGAGAAATAGGTGAATGGAGAAACCACCTCCTGGGCTCATAATAGCAGGGTAATGACAACAAAATGTGATTCTGTTTAAACTTTTTTTTCCTCATTGATGCTAATTAGAGTAAAATAAAATATACCACCTCTAGAGATAATACAGTATATTGGGGTGTACTCATTTTCCCCAGATACTGCAGATACATATTTTTTAACACTTTTCAGTGTCTGATGTTTTGTTTTGTTTTTAATAGTTGAGACACTTTAGCTATTGACATCTATGTAGCCTCCCAGGCACCTGAAAGAATTGGATCACTCTATCTGAGAGCTGGGCAATCCTTTGGAAAAATCGTTGAAAAACATATATTATCTAATCTTCTTTGATTGTCCAAATTTAACCACTAAATGGTACTTGTTACCTAGCCTATATGGAATGTGAGTACACCCTAACTGAATGAACTGCTTTAAATAGTGCATAGTATTTGAATGAATTAATGAATTCATTAAATTATAGCACTACAAAAAGCGCTTTAGGAAGTCAAGACTGGAACAACCAAACATACTGGTTGTTCTGACCCAGGTTTCATTCAAATTAAGAAAACACATGCTGTGTGTAAAAGAAAACCTTTTTTTACTGTGATGCTGGGAATTATTTGCATTCCCAGCCAAACTCATTAAACACAATTGTCTGAGATAAGAGCACGCCTTTCAGGGTTGTAAAAGGCTGGCAAGAAACAGACATTCACTTAATTAGCAGATAAACTGACAGAAGTTCCAGCAAAGACCAACCAGAGTCTGCAGGGCTCTGATGAGGAATCAGAATCTAATGAACTTCTTTGCTTCCTACAAAGAGCACATCACCAAAGGCTGGCTTTTATCCCTTATGGGAGGGGCAATCACCTCCCAGCCTTACTCCCAACTGGCCCCTGCTGCTTGAGCTGCTCTCTCCTACTAGTAGCCCTGTGTACATGCACACTGGAAACAGGGTCCCCGGGGTCTTCTCCTTCGCTGCTGCCAGATTCCAAAGGCTCTGAAGGCAGCACCCCATTCTCAAATAGTCCTGGCCCCATCCCTGCATCAGATGCAGAACCCTTGTCCAAGTCTTCGCCAGACTCCCTAACTGGTTCCCTTTCGTCCTCACTGTCCGATACCCCTGCCATCCACACTGGCTGCCGGCGAATCATCGCACTGGTATTCCGAGTTAGGATAATGTTTTTCCTCCTCAAATTATCATTCATAATCTGTATCTGTGTGTATTTTTTTCACAGGCCCCCTCCATTCTGGGCTGAACACTTTCATGAAATTGTAAAGGTCACTAGGTTGATAAGCAGATACTAGAAAAACAGCACAGATACAAACTTGTTCAGACTTTGCTACTAAATATCTCTAAAGAATGGAGATTAAAAACACTTGCGGTCAAACTGATCTCCACTGGTACCCACTGTGGCATGTTTTCTACTTCTTTAAAAATGATGCAACCAGAGCTACACATGGTATTTCACAATTACTACATTTATAGTATGATATTTGAACCTGATAATACCTGTTTGTCAGCAGCCATCCATCCAGTATCCTCCAGTTTTGTTGAACAAATCAACATAATTCCAAGTCAGAAAGCCATCAGGTTGCATTAACCTTTTCTGCTGGTTAAGGTCTCCTGTTCTGAGTAGGGGGTTGAACTAGAACAGTGGTGGCTAACCTTTTTGGGTTCCTGTGCCAAAAATTGTGTGCATGCTGGTGCACTCGAACTTGCATGCCAGCATCCAGAAGGCAATGCCAAGCCCCCTGCACATGAGCACACAATCCCCCCTGCCTCTCCCCTTTACCTGAACTGCACCTCACAGCTGATTTTTGGCTGGTTTGAGGCCTTTTTCGGCCTCTCAGAGGCTTGAAAAAAGCCTCTGCGGGCTGAATAGGCCCATTTTGTCACTTCCTGTAATACATGCACAATGAGGTAAGTTTTCCTGCGGCTCGCGTGCTGGCACAAATGGCTCTGTGTGCCACCTGTTTGCCATCACAAGACTAGAAGATCACCAAGGTCCCTTCCAGTCCTATGATTCCATGTTCTATGTTTTCTAGCCTATAATTTGTATGATTGTAATGGAAATCAGCATGGGGTCAGTTTAAGCTTGATATAAACTGCTTTGTACCTTGGAAGCACAGCTGATAATCACAATATCCTCAATTTAAGTAATGTTGGAAAACATATACTGTATCTATGAAATAGGCACAATTCAGAATAATGAACATATGAAAACTCCCTATTTCTCCTCTCCCTTTTTTACTCTTCAAGAAAATAACTTTCCCAAAGCTCTGTCCAAACACTATCCCCCCCACTCCTCACCCACTACGGCAACCATTACCTTAACTAGTGTCATTATTTTCTTTCTTAAATAAATATATTAAGACAGACTAGGTTTGGGAATTGTGAGTAGCAGGAAATCGAGAAATTCTTTTGGGAACAGCACAGAAGCCTTCTTCTGTCTGTACACATGTCTGGGGTTGTAAAGTGGCTGTGGTCTGTTTAAACCCATTTGGTAAGTCATTCTTGACGTAGAAAGGAAAAATTTATCCCTCCTTTGACAGGAAAGTAAAAAGCTGGGGGGGGGCAGAGTTGATTAATTCTTTGAGGTGATACTACACAAGGCTAAATTAAACAAATATGAATGAACTGCTCTGTTCAAACAATAGTAACAATGCTGTTTCTGCCTTCATCAGACTCCTTTGCTTTTTGAGAGCGGCAAGAAAATAAGATTATTATTATTAGAGAATGTGAGGAAATGATTAAGGTTACACTCCACTTGGACTAAGGTTCACTGTGTTCAGAATGCTTACTTCTGAGTAGAAGTGCATAGAATTGTGAGGTTAGATTCTTCGTCATTATTTTAGGCATATTTCCACCTAATTATGATAATGAACATCAAAGGCAACATTGTGCATAATTACTATTTCTGAAGTGTGCATAAGTACAGTATGTTGTTCCAAGGAAAGCCACCTTTAAAAGTTGTGATTTACTAGCCAAAGCCATGCAAAAACACTCTACTCATGGAGTTATGAATCCATACTGGTGACCATGCTCCTTGGGGAAAACACAACCCCATTAAAAACAAAAGTGCAACCTTGGAATCAAATGGCTTTTGAATTGAGTTTCATCCTCTTTTTCCCTGCAATATCTCTCAATCTCCAAACACCAGTTCATGGCTTCTCCCATATTCCTAAACTAATCTGTCCAGAATAAAGGAGTATCACATGCATATTGATGGTACCTCATTCTGAACATATAGATAACCTATCCCAGTGATGGCTAACCTTTCTGTCCTTATGTGCGCACATGCGTGCCAACACTCATAAGGCAATGCATGCGGGGGGCCCCACGTCCCCTGTGCATGCATGCACAATCCCTGCATGCATGCTACACTTCTCTGCACATCCGTGAGCGACCCCCCCACATGTACCATGCATTTCTGCGCATGCACATGTGACCCTCCTGTGTGCCCCATTCCTTTCTGCGCATGTGTGTGCATCTCCGATGCCCCCCTGCCCCCCTGCACATGTGCAGCAGCTACCCAATGATCAGCTGGTTGGCCGGTGTGCGTGCATGCACAGTGGACCTGCTCCAGGGTGACGGCGCGTGATGGTGAAGATGGCTCTATGTGCCACTTCCAGCACGCATGCCATGTGTTTGCCATAACGGACCTATCCATCATTTTGGTATAGATCAGGGCTGTCAAACTCTGGGCCTGCACACTGGATGCGTCATTCTCTGGCCACACCCATGCCCAGTTTAGCAAAAAGGAAAAAAAGTTCCAATATATCAGGTGATGCCACCATGACGACATGAGTTTGAAACCCCTGGTGTAGATGTTGAACAAGATACTTTAGTTTTTGATTGGGAACCACTCAGTGTTTGTTATAAGATGGGTGGCTATGTAAATGTTTTAAATATAAAAATATAAGAAAGGACTAAACTGAGGCATTCCAGAATGAAGTACTTGACTTAACTCCCATCCCAATAACCTGCATGCTGAACCAAACCACCATAACACTATGCCCCCAACTCCTAACCCTCACTGGCAATCAAAAAAAGTACTGTTACTGCATCAAAAGCTCTGAAAAATCTAGGTGGACAAGGATAGTCACACCATCTCCATCCAGGTCTTTCCATAGGTGGTCTTAGTCTTCCCAATCCATGAGAATTACCAATGCAGTTTTTGCCTCAGGCTTAGGTCTGTAAGCTGAAGCTCTACCAGTTACTCACTAACCTTTTCAAAGGGAAGAGCAGAGATATGACAGTAGTTGTTAGCTTTGTTGGCTTCTTGAAATGTGGATGACTGAATGCTTCTTTAGCCGGCCCATGAATTTCGTGTTACTGAAAATTGATATTGTTTATTGCCTGCATCCAACTTGCAGTTTCCTACTAGCTGTTATTACCAAGATAATCCAGGGTTCAATCCATGAGTGGTGGAGATAAGATTTCAGGGAACTGTTCATTTCCTTGGGTTCTGTAGGTTCAAAAGCCTCATGATAACACTATAAGAAGTCATCTATGTCTTCACCTCAATCCCCTCACTGTTTGTTGGTAAAAGAAATTCCAGTCATTCTGTAAAATCAATGCTTTTAGATTGCAAAACTATTTTGCAGTTCCTTTTGAGAAGAGGCTTTCTTTGTGCAAAGTTTTTCTGTTTATCTTTGCACTTTTCCAGTTTGCTTTCCTGAATAAATCTTCTAAAACTGGATAAATGAAATATGTTTCTTGATGAAATTATCACATTTTTTTTGTCCTTTCGGGGCTCCTATTGAATTTGTTGCTTTGATTAATTCAGCTTCCTACCAAATATTCTCCAGCCATACGTTCTTGGCATTTTCAAGCATATCTGCTTTATGGTTACTTCCAGCCTCTCAGTAGTAAATAAATCCATATTATATCATGTCCTACCCAATCTTTCAAATACTCAAGTAAAAATATTATATGAAAATTGCATTGGTTGGATGGCCCGAGTGAGCATTGGTGTTACTCTCAACAACTTCCAGTTAAATATCTGTTTGCTGCCCTGAGTTACTTATAAAAAAGATAGGATAAAAATCCAATAAATAATATAAAGCTTCTATAATGTCAGCCCTACAGAGGAGAGCAGATCAAGAAACAGATGCCATATATGTCTAAAACTACTTGTATCAAAATTGCAAGATTCTGTTACTGAATCTTGCAAATCTGAATGTGCTTTCCCTCCTCCCTTTTAAAAATCTTTTTGTGGATTATGTGGGTGTCTGAGATGTTTTTGTAAACTTTCCTCTTTGTACAGACTTAAGCCATGTTCATCGGTTTATAGCTTTATTCCTCATCCTTCCCCTCTTTTTTGTTTTTTTCCTTTGTTTGTTGGTTACCCCACACTTCAGTGATGGGAATGTTCTCAGTGGATCATTCATCAGCTGATTGCTATCTCTCTGTGGGTTGCAAGTTGGCAGTATGTTTCTTTTCTTTTTTTCTCTTTTTCTTGTTCTTGAAGAAAAAAAGATGTCTCACAGCAAAAGAGGCCCAGCAATCAAAATCACCTCGGTGTCAGTAAGCAGTAGTAGGTTCAATGTTTGGAGTGTAGTGTTTGCGTAGTTGAACATCACTTGGCATGCATTTTAGACATGACATGTTTGGTTTTACTGCAGTTGCATAATTGCTTTACACCACCTTTCCAGTAATCGAGGCTATTAGTGTAAAACAAAAGTTTCTTTCTCTGTCCAGGACACAGCTATGAGTCTCACAGTTGCTTCAGTAAGAGGTAAAGAAAGATGAAAATCACATCCTTTGCTTTGAAGATCTTTCCCTACATCCTGGACAATTGAATCAAACGGTAGGATTATTTTGAAGCAGAATGAAGTCACTGCTCCTAGTTGTGAGCACAGTGTACTTCATTTTGCATAACATCTTATAGGTCACTCTACTGATCACTGTAGAGTGATCACTGATGTAGCTGAATTTTGTTAATTAAATTTAATAGATTTATAGCTTTTATTGTAGGATGTCAGTGAGAATTTCTTGGAACAAAAGTAGGCCAGGTTTGCTATACATACTTAGCAGTTGCATTTTCTGAAATTTGGTAGATCATTGTCAAGTTTTCAAGCATTGTATTCCACACCCCAGTAAGTTTTTCTTTATCTAACACTTCAGAAGTGTCTTTCTTTCTTTCTTTCTTTCTTTCTTTCTTTCTTTCTTTCTTTCTTTCTTTCTTTCTTTCTTTCTTTCTTTGTCTGTGTAAGATTTGGATTCAAAAGGATGTTTAGTGACTGGAGGCTTCTGGGAGGTGTTGGTAAATTGGTTGCTAGAAGTGATGTTTTCTCCATTTAAATTAGTCTCCCTTGCTATGAATGGTCTGGATCATTTGAAGATATGACCTGACTGGCTGTTACAGTGTATCTGGCTTCACTGATCTGTTTATTAAATTTGTTTATTCATTTATTAAATTTGTTCGCTGCCCATCTCTCTGCTAGGCGACTGGGTGGCTCCCAGTGGTCCATGTGAGTGCCAGGATTCTACAAATTCCATGGCTCTCTTGCAGTTGGTATTATTATTTATTATTATTTCTATGTTTCCCCAGTCAAAAGCAATAGGGGTGTGGTTTAAGTATGTGCAATCCCTACTCTTCATTGCAGTTATGGGTTCTTTAATTCTTTGATGCAACTGGCACCCTGCCTGCCCTGTGTGTAGTGCAGATTGCAAGCCATCTGTTTATTTTGTATATGATTTTGGTTCTGTCTTATTGATGCTTGAAGTCTTTTCATTTGTCCAGAATTCCTTATACAGTAGTTTTTTTTGCAGATTTGTGAACCACTGTGATGCCTATTGATTGGACCAATCTGTTAGCACTGAATTATTTTTTTAATGTTTTATTGTAATGGTTCTTGGGGTGCCTTTGTGTTCTTGTTTTGTTGATTGATGCATAGTTTTTAGATGAAATTGGGGGATAGATGTTGTTCTTGGACAGTGTTCATTTCAAGGTTACCATCCTGAGCTTATCTTCTTAACCATGGCACAAATTTGCCAATGTTACAAGTTTTCATATCATGTCTTCATGACAGTGCCCTTGTCTCCTTACCAGCCAAGGGAGTTTAAAGTAATCTTTAGTTGCTCCAGTTTTAAAGTAGTGTTTTCCTCTCTTCTGGCACAATTTTGGCTATGGATATTATCTTGCAAGGTTCATTGATAGTGTGGTTTCTGACATAATTAGGGTTGGAATTGGCCCAGCTTTTACTGGCCATTTTATACTGCTGGGGGCATGAGTGGCTTCTTTCACTTAATGAGAACTCTCATCCACAGCTGTTTTGGCTTCCACTGCACAAGAAATAGGGCACTTGGATTTCCCAGAGGTATCAGCCCATGTTGCTTCTGACAGGCACTTTCCATACGTTATACAGTATATAAACATGGGTGTAATGCTCTTCTGAAAGAGTATAGAATCTAGTTTTTTAAAACCTGTTCTAGAGCTTTTTTGAAAGTATATTCAGTGCAGCACACAAGTTTGATATAAATAAAAAAGAGAGTGAGATTCTACTAAACATGAGTGCATTTCATATTTTCTTTTGCTTTTGACAATTATGGGTTTCATATGACCAATTATTTACTATTTTTTAATTCCTTGAATGGAGGGCCTATATCATTTTGCCACTCTATGCTCTATGATCACCACCTCTGGGTTACTTCAAGCCACAAAGACAGAATTGGTCTTCTGGTTCACACAGTGCCATTCCCTTGCAACAGCACTGCTGAAGATGGGGCCTCTTCATGGAATCCTGCTTTGCTCCACTCCATGTCCTTTCTGTATGCTGAAGGGCTAAGTCTGGGACATCAGTTCAATCAAGTCTTGACTGATGATTACATGAATGTGGACATTCAGTTTTATGATACTTTTTCCAGAAATGAATTGCTTTTGCCTTCTTCCTAGGTTCAAGGGATGAGGTAGGGAGGTGAATGGCTTCAAGTCACCCAGCTAACTGTGTACACAAGGCAGGATTGAAACTCATGGTTTCATGGTTTCTTTTACCCTACACCAAACTTGGCAATTTTAAGACTTGTGGACTTCAACTCCCAGAATTCTTCAGCCAGCATGCTGGCTAAGTGCTATTGCTAAATATATAAGTAATCAGAAAAGAGAACAAGTGGTGGGAATTGTTCTGTTTATACTCTCATCCTACAAATGTTGCTTGAAAAGAAATAACCTTCTCTCCTCATTTTTTTATAACTGTCTTACTATGTCTTGATCTTAGAACCATCATTTTTGGACTGGAAAAATCCTGAAAACCTCTAGAGGGAAGCAAAGTGCTAAGGATTACTGTGTGTCTTTGTTGCCA
>BHFT01025183.1:46414-61789 GCA_004320025.1 Laticauda laticaudata | reverse complement strand
CGTTCCACAAATCAAGCTCAGCCTGTGAATACGGAGACTAAGCACCTCCCCACTACTGGATGCTCTGAACAGCTCATGGGAGAATTGAATATTTCTTACTTCAAAGTTTTTTTTTTCTTTTAAATGGTGGATATATTAGCACAATCTGCTTTGCTAAGCCATATCTGCTGCTAGGAAAAAAATATTCTAAATAAAGCAGAATCCTGTGGAAAGAAGTGTATGTAACTGGATATTCCTATTACCAATGTGTTATGCAAGTATGTTGTGATAACAACTATTAGACACAATCTATTAGCAGCCATGCATTCAGTGATAATTTGAAGAGGACCTACACGCGTAGTTGGACATAGATACATACATAGTTCAGAAGAAGCCATGATTGTCCACATTTCTCTTAATGATGACCTATGTCTGCTAAATATAAATACTAAATAAGTTATTGGGGTGCATGTTCAGCAGGTACAGGGCAAGGTTATGAAATGAGTTATGGAATATCTGAAGAAGCATAAGTAAAAACTATAAAGATTCAGTTCTTCAACATATGTGCATAATATGATCCACCAGGCCAACATAACTAACCAGCTGTGCATGGTTGCCCATAAGGGGCACAACATTCATTTTTAAGCCAATATATAATCTGCTGTAAAAAGCCTACTGCTAGAGATTTTTCTGTCCACTGCTATGATTTCTGTACTTATATTAGCCAGAATTACTTTAAATAAAAAATATTTCTAAAAGTTATTTCATCTTCACATATGTTTTCCAGAAAAAGGTACCTTGAACATTCTCTTTATCTCTTCAATTTTTTCCGGTGTCTTATTACAGTCTTACTATTACTGATGGGAAATTTCATCCCACACAAGTGGACACCAAAATAGCAGCATGTTTTTAAACCATAGTCACTTTGAAGTGATGCCCATCAAAACATACTGTGAAGAAAGTTTCTGAATACTTTGGGGTTTAGGGTCAAATTATTTTGTGGGATGAGAGCAGCTGCTAAGGTCTCACAGATGATTTATAATTGTTTATGCAATATTAATTTGGATAAACATAAAAAATTCTTGTAATATAAGCAGGCCAGTTAACTTATAATACTAAACTAATCCCACAGACCAATTGAATTGTCATGCAATTATATAGATGCAGTTATTTTTTAAAAATAACATTTTCCATATGCTTGTACATATGCTATATTAAAAAAGCCTTTTTGCTGGGAATTACTTGAAAACATTAGTGTTTTGCTTGAACCAGCTGTCTTGAAAGCTATAAAACATAGATAAAGAGATTAAAGCCATTACATCTTTATAATTCAACTTGCAAGTTTAGTGAACATAGAAATATGAAAAATTCTAAATGATGCTCTAGAAAATTACACATGAGATTTTACCATGCTTTTGCATGAACAACCAACAAGTCACCAGTTCCCCTTTATAAATAATGTCTGCCTGCCTGCCTGGAATTTAATAATTCCAGTTCTAAATAACCATTAGGAACTTTTGGTGGTCCAAGAAAAAGAAAAACAGAAAAAATCTTCAATCTATGTCATCCATTGCTGCCATCTTGGGACCTACTTGCATGCTACTACTTAAGGAAAAGAATGCAAGAAGAATCAATTCCAGCTGCAACCATAGAAGAAGCCACCATAACAGTAAATTACCAGAAGGTGTATGTTCTTAACTTTCGATAAGCATAAATTCAACAATCTATCTTCAAAAGATTCCATACAAAAGAAAAGCTCTACCAGCTCAGTAACTGTCCGTATTTTCTTGTTCCTCTTTCACAACTTTTCCTGGATGTGCATTGGGACAATACCTATTGAATTTCAAAGAAGATCTGTGCTGGATGTCAACTTCTATTAAAGCTAATTGGAAAAGACAAATTCTCCTTTTCAATAATCCCTGAAGCTATAAACATGGGCTATAGAATAGGAAAAATGCTATAGAATAGAAAAAATGCAGCTGTGTGATGCTTTGAAGAGACAAATCTTAAGATGATTCATCATCATAGATTTATTCAAGTTATATCCTGCTCTTTTGTCCTGGGGGCTCTCAAGGAAGCCATCCAAACTTAAGCCCAGAAAAATACCAAGTAAGGACTGAGATAAGGTTTGAATAGAGGAGAAAGAAAAAAATTAAGGCATAATTGTTTGATCAGAATAAAGTTACTACTACTACTACTATTAGTATATATTGTTATTATTTATTATTATTGCTATTTCTGTATTATAATCTTTCCGTATATTTGATTTTTAGTATTTTCAAGTTTTTAAGATTGGCTAGAGTTGGAATTATGTGGAAACTAATTCCACATTCTCAATAGAAAACAGGAGAATATAAAGTGGTCTATATAATACATTTCTTCTTCTAGAGGCCTTTGAATCTGCAAGTTTGACCATCTTCTTAACAACTTTCGTCAGGATAGGAAGGCTTGGAGACATGTTGGAAATTATCTAATACCACTGGATCCAGCAATAAATTATTGAAGAAATTCCTTTAGAGGAGATGGAACCACACTCTTGTTCAAGGAGGAATTGACCACCATTTGGACACAATCACACATAACATATAATGATCTGAAATGACCAACCAGAAGAGATGTGGACCTAATGAATAGGTGACCATGTTCAAAATTCAAGCCTTTTGGTATATCTTGAGAATCAACACACTCAAACTCTTACATACACTGAATTACATGCATAGAATAACAGAGTTGGAAGGAACCTCAGAGGTTTTCTAGTCCACCCCTTCTTCAAACAGGAATCCCTATACCATTTCAGACAAATGGCTCCACAATGCCATGCTCCACAGGTTGCTCCACTGGTTGCTCCACTGGTTGCTCCAGTGATGGAGCAACCACTTTGGAAAATAGGTTGACCCCTCTTCTTTGTGGCAGCTCCTCAAATATTGGAACACTGCTATCATGTCTCCCATGGTTCTTCTTTTCACTAGACATATCCAATTCCTGCAGCTGTTCTTCATACATTTTAGTCTCCAGGCATCTAATCATCTTTGTTGCTCTTCTCTGCACTCTATCTAGAGTCTCAACAGGGTCTTTTTTATACTGTGGTGAACAAAACTGAATGCAATATTCCAAATGTGGTCTTACTATAGTTTTGTAAAGCAACAGTAATACTTCACATGATCTTGATTCTACATCTCTGTGAATGCAGCCCAGGATTGTATTGGTCTTTTCGGCTGCTACAACACACTGCTGGATCATATTTAAGTGATTGTCCACTAGGATCCAAGATCCTGTTACTGAGCCAAGTTTCATCTAAACCTGTACCTGTACATTTGGTTTTTCTTGCCTAAGTTTATGTACGTATATGTGTATATACATATACACAGACACATATACACACATACACACACACATACACACATACACACATACATACCCCACCAGGCTATATCTAAAGCAACTCAACAGGACTTATAAAACTAGGTTCCAACTCAGAATGAATCCAAGCAGTTTTAACGGATGCTTCAAATAATCCTCACAGCAACTCTTCAAGTGTTGTTCTGAATCAACCTTCCGAAGAGGACTAGATCACCTGAAACAGAGCAGCCAGATGGTATCCACAAGTGCAGTGAGAATAACTATGTTTTGTTGCTCTTAAGGTTAGACTCTCAATAATTTGTATCAAGTCTATGGTTGCAAAGGTAGCTATGAACTTCAAGGCTGTAAATATAAGTCTAAGAAACTCTCCTGCTAATCTGGCCATAGTATTAAGAAGTTCAGGCAAAGTAATAGCTATGTAACAGGAAGACCAGTACAGTAGCAGCAATTCCATCTGTTCCTTAGAGCCCAACTTCACAAATAGGCTCCTGCGTTCAGTTATCTCTGAAGCAGCATCTCTGAAAGACACAGGAATCTTCTGAATAATAATAGCCACTCTCCCTGCCTTACTGGTATCTTACTTAAAACATAAGTCAGCACATTTCCAAGACTGAAACTTCCCCCAAGTTTATCCAAGTCTTAAGTGATATACTGTATATCAGGTTGGCCCTTCCACCCACAGTAAAATCCTACATGAGGAACACTTGTTACAGACCATCCAAGCCAAGCCAATCACAAGCTAACCAATTAGATATCAGAGATTTGGTCCACTTCTGCTCATCTATTAGTCAATGTTCAATTAAACTAGCAGCACCTGCCCATACATACAACCCATATAGTGACACAGACATACACACTCTTCCTAAAAACAGACCTTATCCACTCAGATGTCTCTAATTCCAAAAGGACATTAAATGCAATCCTCTTAAGTCACAGACTTAAAGCTGCTGCCCTCTCACTCCCAGCTTACTCTGATGCTGCTAATGTAAAGAACATAAAAGGCAGTGCCTCCTATCAGAGCAAGCAGCTTACAATCCACTTCCTTGCAATGTGAATGGCACAATATGAGAGCAAAAAGAGTGCCAAGGTATCATTTTCATGAAAATAGGAGTTGGTGCACTGTGTTGACAATATTTTACTGCCTTGCTGAAGAATGTAACTTACACTGATCATTTCCCATAAATCAGTGCTAATAAATCTGACGAGATTTTTAAATGTTTCATCATTTGGGAGAAAAGACAAAATTGTTCATGCCCATTAATACCATATATGGCCTGAACTTCAAAGCAACTGGCAAACCAGGTAAAGACTGGACAGCATAATTATGTTGCAGAAACTTAGCTAAGTATTGTCATTTTTTTCATTTAAAATTTACACTTTAATTGAAATGTAACAAATATAAGTTTTATTTTGACCAACTAGCATTTAAAATATTAGATGCTATTTTGAAAAAAAAAACTAGCTAAATTCCATGTCACATTTGCTCTAATAAATTTACAATTGTTACAATTGTTTTGTAAAATGATTATTGTATATCTAATCCCTATTAGCTGAAATTCTCCCAAATAGGTAAAACTAATTAATCAACCATCACTGCAGCAGTACTTTAAAGCATCCAAAAATTTCTATTACATTTTACAAAACTAGGCCATCTTCTTAAATTTTTGAGTATGATCTTTTCCAAGACAGAGCTCTATGCTTTGGCTAAAGGCAGTACTTCATCGGCATGTCAAAGATCCATCTCTCCTTTCTCAAAAACTTCATCCCACTGGGATGAGTGCCAGCATTTTAGCAAAGAGGCTAAGACTTTAGTGATCACATGGTTTACACACATTTTTGCACGTAGAAGCTCTAGAGGTGTTTGGAAACTTATGTTGACTTCGTGGGAACTGGGTGGGCCTCACAAATTCTTTCCTGCATATTAGAAAACCCGACCAAGTTGATTGATTAAGCAGCTGTCCAAGCTAAAAAGCAAGTGTGTATATCAACACAGAGAAAGTATATATTGTTACTGATGCCACCCTTTTCATATTTTCTTTGATTAAGCCATTATTTTAACATGCTTATTATCGACTGAAATTATTTTTCACATCTCTCTAGACTTTTCTCTTGAGTGTAAATTCAGAATACCAGGGAGACATGCATTTCAAACCTGTAGAAACAGAATGCATAACTTAAAAAAAAAAAACTAGAAAAGTTTGGAACAGTTTTGTTGTGTCATTTTATCAACGATCTAAAAAACAACAGGTGAACAGGTGTAGTTCAGCAATGAGATACTGTACTCAGCCTACCTAATCTCTTAAAAATTAAACAGAGCATTCTAAATACTGCACATTTTTAAAGATCATAAAATGAAGAAATTACTAATCGACTGCATTTTTATTTTGTAAAAAGAAAGATTGCTTAATTTGAATTGCTCAGAAATGAAGAGAATAAATCATTTTTAATCTCTGCAGCAATGGTTCACATCTGTATATTCATGTTCAGTTCAAATGTATGCAAAACAACTTGGATAACTGAGGCAGCAGCAAATTTTGCTTATTTATGAATCTGCAGAAGTTTTTCTGACAATAATGTACAGTATTGCTATTAGGCCACAAGCACAAGTTTCTTTGCATGCATTTAGTAAGTCTCCTTCAGCCAGCAAATACAGACAAACAAATTATCCAGTAGGGGTCCTATGCCAATAATAATGTCATGATATGATTCTTTTTCAGACAGAGGCCCTACGCATTTATCAATTCTGTATGAAACTAGATTTTCATATTTGAAACTTATACTGGTTCAGATACTGATATTCTAATCACTAGTGATGCAGTGGTTAGATTGTAGATTGCAGGCTAACTCTGCCCACAGCCTGGAGTTTGATCTTGACATGGCTCGAGGATTATTCAATCTTCCATTCTTTCAAGGTTGGTAAAATGAGGATCCAGATAGATGGAGGCAATGTGCTGACTTTATAAACCTCCCAGAGCCTGCTGTAAAGCACTGTGGAGTGGTATATACATACATACAGTAAGTCTAAATGCTATTGCCATTGTGCTAGTTTAACCATTGTTTACTAAATAAACCCAAATAGATCCATTTGCACTAAGCTATATATTATAACTTGATCCTTTTCCCTATCTTTTTTAACATGTATAGAAAGCTTTTCGATATATTTTCTAACAGTTTGGGATATACTAGTATCATTGAAATGCTTATGCAACCTTGAATAAGGTTAAATTGCATTATACAATCATTTACTCCTGGTTGAATGATAAGTTATGACTTAGTGCTTGGATAGAAAGGACAGATTGCAGTAATCTGGACTTCCAAATGATGAAGTGACAGTGACAAATTGAAGCAAGTTCAGAGGAGCATTCTCAAAAGGACAGTCTTATAGGGAAAGGTTGTCTTATAGGCAATGGTTAAATGGGTGCATTTACTGAAGAGTTACACATAAAAGAGTGATTTGGATATATTCTCTACTATTCTAGAGGGCCAGACCAGAACCAGCATGTTAAAGTTATATGGTTGTAGATTCAGTCAAACTATCAGTGAAAAAAATGCCACAAGAACTGGAGGTCTTTAAAAAAAAAAGGCAGAATGATCATCTGTCTAGTGGATCCTGTACTGAGGATTGCACTAGGGGTGTCAAACTTAAGGCGCCCACAAGCTGAATTTGGCCTGAGATGTGGTTGCAGGTCATCCTGATCTACCCAATACAAAGAGGAAAGATCGTCCCAGTCTACCTAGTGAGAAAAGAAAAGAGCAGGCCAGGACAGCTTCGGCCTGGTCTACCCAGTGCAAAGAGAAAAGAGCAGGCCAACATAACTTTGGCCTGGTCTACCCAAGGAAGGATTTCTTTGTCATCAAAGGATGTCTTCTAGAAGAGGCAATTGTATTATCTGATGTTCTTCCTGAACCGATTTGCGATTGGATCATAATTGCTAGATGAATTCAGGCATTCATTAGGTACATTGCCTATCCCAAACTTTCCCTTCACATAGCAGAAATCGGTGGTTTCTTCAAAGAATAGGAATGGAGAATAATGTGGGTAAACTTTGGCAGGGCCAAACATCAACATCAGCAGAAATAATACATCGTGCAAGTTGTGAAGTTTGCTATTGAGTGCTGAGGAACTCTCAAAATAATTAGTGTTTGCCACATTTTTATCTTTCCTTTCCTCCCCCATCTTTTCTTGTCTCCATATTCTGCATCTTGTATTTCTGGAGACATGTAGTCCTTTCATCCTCCATTTCTTAATCTCTCCTCCTTGCCATTTCCTAATGTTTGTTGTGATCTCATGACGATGATATCCCTCTTCTTTTTCCACATGGTATAATTATGGTGACAATATTTTTGTTATTTTTACTACATTGTTGTACTTTGCTATTCTCTGCTCAGAATAGTTTAGAATCCCTGCTGGCTTCATAGAACATAGAATAGTAGAGTTGGAAGGGACCTTGGAGGTCTTCTAGTCCAACCCCCTGCTTGAGCAGGAAACTACCATTTCCAATAAATGATTGTCCAGTCTTTTTTGAAAACCTCTAGTGATGGAGCACCCACAACTTTTGAAGACAAATTGTTCCACTGGTTGATTGCTCTCATCGTTCTTGTTGCTTCTGTCCTTGGCGTTTCCACTCACTGTTTCTCATGTTGCCTTTTGGTGCTTTGGAAAATAGTTTTGATTCCCTCATCTTCGTAGAAACCCCTCCAATATTAGAACACTGCTATCATGTCTTCCCTACTCCTTCTTTTTATTAGACTAGACATATCCAATTCCTGTAACCGCAACTTCTAAATACAGTTTAATTAATTTCTAAAGACAGTCTAAAAATAGGATCATGTGACCTCCTGAGGGCTAGGGCAGGACTGAGCTACCTGTTCTGTGGTAGCTGGAGGAGAGCCAGTCTACACTCAGTTTCCAAGTAGGAAGCAGTTTAAAAATGAAGCAGGATGGACAAGGACTAAGGTATAGTGGCTAATGTATTTGTATCTCTCTACAGAAGAGAGATCCAATTTCTACTCTAGCTGCAACCATAGCAGCTCACTTGGTGGTTTTCCATTAAATCTACTTCACAAGGTTGTTGTGAAGAAATATAGGAGGATGCAACACTTTGTCTTGAATTCCAATAGATAGATAGACAGACAGACAGACAATCTATCTAGATAGATAGTTATAGAGAGACAGACATATAGATTATAGATAAAAGAGAGATAGACAGACAGATGGCAGACAGCTCTTTCTTCATAAATCTTAAAAGTTGTTGCTTTTTAAAGAGCCACATTAGCCAATTCCTTGTTGCTGGTGGGGGGAAGGATTATAAGACTGGCAGGTAAACTGTAAGAATGTTCAGAATGAGCATCATATGACCCCAGCAGCAGACCAACCACAGCCCAGCTTGAAATAGCCACAAATTTCCCAAAGTTCATTTCCTTGGGAGTCATGAGTACAGTATTTTGAACACATAGTTAGCCATTTGAGGTATTTTGATTCAAAAAAAAAATGTCCTATGCCAATTGATGGTAAAAACAAGAGTTGTAATAGTACACTGCTCAAAAAAATAAAGGAAACACAAAAATAAGATATCCTAGATCTGAATGAATGAAATATTCTTATTAAATACTTTGTTCACAACACAGTTGAATGTGCTGACAACAAAATCACACAAAAATTATCAATGGAAATCAAATTTAGCAACCCATGGAGGTCTGATTTGGAACACTCAAAATTAAAGTGGAAAAAAACACTACAGGCTGATCCAACTTTGATGTAATGTCCTTAAAACAAGTCAAAATGAGGCTCAGTAGTGTGTGTGGCCTCCACATGTCTATATGACCTCCCTACAACCCCTGGGTATACTCCTGATGAGGTGGCAGATGATCTCCTGAGGGATCTCCTCCCACATCTGGACTAAAGCATTCCCCAACTCCTGGACAGTCTGTGGTGCAACGTGGCGTTGGTGGATGGAGCGCAGACATGATATCCCAGATGTGCTCAATTGGATTCAGATCTTGGGAACGGGTGGGCCAGTCCATAGCATCAATGCCTTCGTCTTGCAGGAACTGCTGACACAACTCCAGCCACATGAGGTCTATCATTGTCATGCATTAGGAGGAACCCAGGGCCAACTGCATCAGCACATGGTCTCACAAGGAGTCTGAGGATCGCATCTCGGTTACCTTATGGCAGTCAGGCTACCTCTGGCAAGCACATGGGAGGGCTGTGTGGTCCCCTAAAGAAATGCCACAACCATTATACTGACCCATTGCCAAACCGGTGATGCTGGAGGATGTTGCAGGCAGCAGAATGTTCTTCATAGCGTCTCCAGACCCTGCCACGTCTGTCAAATGTGCTCAGGTGAACTTTGCTTTCATCTGTGAAGAGCACAGGGTGCCAGTGGCGAATTTGCCAATCTTGGCGTTCTCTTGGCAAATGCCAAACGTCCTGCACGGTTTGGGCTGTAAGCACAACCCCCACCTATGGACATCGGGCCCTCATACCACCCTCATGGAGTCTGTTTCTGACCGTTTGAGCAGCCACATGCACATTTTGTGACTCACTGGAGGTCATTTTGCAGGGCTCTGGCAGTGCTCCTCCTGTCCCTCCTTGCACAAAGGCGGAGCTAGCGGTTCTGATGCTGGCTTGTTGCCCTCCTACAGCCTCCTCTATGTCTCCTGATGTACTGGCCTGTCTCCTGGTAGCACCTCCATGCTCTGGACACTACACTGACAGACACAGCAAACTTTCTTGCCACAGCTCACATTGATGTGCCATCCTGGATGAGCTGCACTACCTGAGCCACTTGTATGGGTTGTAGACTCCGTCTCATGCTACCACTAGAGTGAAAGCACCACCAGCATTCAAAAGTGACCAAACCACCAGCCAGAAAGCATAGGAACTGAGAAGTGGTCTGTGGTCACCACCTGCAGAACCACTCCTTTTATTGGGGATGTCTTGCTAAACTGCCTCTGTTTCCACCTGTTGTTTAGGCCATTTGCAACAACAACATGTGAAATTGATTGTCAATCAGTGTTACTACCTAAGTGGACAGTTTGATTTCATAGAAGTGTGATTGACTTGGAGTTACATTGTGTTGTTCAAGTGTTCCCTTTATTTTTTTGAGCAGTGTATACAGATGGACAAGAAAAAAAACTCATTTCTCTTCTGAGTTATATCTACCATAAAATAGTAAATAGAAACAGGAGACTTTCAGGAGAATTTACTTCTGATAGCATGTAGAACACTTATTCACCTATAAAGAATACATTTATGCCCAAAGTATATATGCATGAGGAAAGTAAATATATTTAACTTGTTTAAGTTAATATTAACATATCGATGACACTGTTTGAGGAAGGCAAGGAAGGAAGTAGAAGAAAGGACTGGAAGTTTTACAAAGGGAAAAAAAATCTCCTATGTCCAGCTACCAGCAAATCTATTGCTTTGTTGCTATTTATAATGCTACTATCAGCCTTCTCATAATAAGAAAATTCATTTCATACAAGTTTTGACATATTTTATAATATTACTACACAAAAGGTTCATATCTGGTTTTGCTGACTGTTTTTCAGGGCATTTCATTTAAATATTAAATATTTCTTAAATAGCAAATGTCAAATTGAGCCTCCTTCTCCTAAATCCCTCTCTAAATTTACTATTTCCTGATTCTTAGATAGAAGGAAAGAAATAGATTGTATACTGCAGCAGATATTAAACTGAAATATTTTCCAATAAAAGATATAAAAAATGTCAAAAATTTAAAAAGTAATTTAGAGGATTTTTCCAGTTGTTACATTATTGTGTTAGCTAGTTTTCTACCTATTAACATCCAGAATTAAAGTTCAGAAATACTGCTAATTCTATTATTTCTCCTATGGAGAAAACCACAAGCTATTGAATAAATACAAATAAACTTCTTTGTTCAGAAGTTTGTGCCCATGTTGTAGTGTACAAGAGTTTGTGTTGTGCACTGTATACTAAAACTTCATCAAAGACTTGTCTGTTCAAGTATCTCCAAACGTGGGCAGAAATTATAGTTCCTCGAAGCATGTGACTGATATTTAGAGAGGAAAAAGTGTATTTCTCTCAGGGTTGCATTTAAAACTAAGACAATGTAATCCATTTTTAAGAGAATTCCCATACATACATCTGTACCACTTGAACTAAGGACAGGGGGATTGCTTCCTTACTTAACCATTCCACAAATATACTAATTACCATGGAATGGTCACTATTCCTCATTGGTGGAGATGGAAGGTGGAGTAAATTTATATTTGGATTACTGAATTTTTAGACACGAGTTAACATACACTTTCCTCATACAGTTCCCTCATGGAAGTAGAACTGGAATTTAAGATTAATTTATTTATCTTGTATTTTCTTGAATTTATACAGCCATCCAATTACCAAACAACTGTGGGTTGCCTACAAGGGATTAAAAAATATCAAACACAAAAGAATGTGATAATTATATAATAAAATAGAACATATTAAGGTAAAAGCCACAAACACAATTCATATATTTACAAATGGACTTACATTTAAATTTATTAATTTTAGGATTACCCTGTATTCCAATTATCTGTAAGAGTGATAAACAAAAAACTAGAAACAAAAAACATGGAACTTTTATTTTATTATCCGATCTGAAGTGGCAATCTGGTGTGCAAATTAAGTCTCAGTAAGGCCCAGTTTTGAATAGACATACAACATAGGATTACTTTCTAATCAGCAAAATTCAAGCTTCTACAAAAATGTAAATCCTTAACATATTTTCAGAGCACTCCTCCTAACTTGGTTAAGAAAGAACTGGAGCTATATTTTAAATTTACCCCAATATCCAGAGAATTGTTGTGAGTGTTGTTTTTGCCTTCTGCAGTCAACCCAATACATCTTAGCCACTTTCCTGTCATGAATACAGCATGCTAATTCTTTTCAGCCTAGTTTTCCCACAATTAAGTTTGCACCACTTTCAGCCAAAATGTGTTTTTTTTCCCTCTTGGATTTTCCTGGGGACAAGGCATAAAGATTTATTCTTTCCACCACATTTCTTAAAAGGATTATTTGAATAAGATTAGTGTTTATAAAAATAAAAGAAATCCACAGCTAGAGCTCAGGTCCAGTGTTACAAAAGTACACACAATACTACAGTATCAAACCTAAAACCTAAATGCTAATCCATGTTTCAGATTTAGATTTACTGCATAACCTTTGGAACATAAGCATATTAAAAATTTTATAAAGCAAATAAGCTACTGAATGTCTCGCCACCCAATGAGACAGGTCAGCAAAGTTAAGGCTAACCCCACGTATCTAGCAAATAAAATAGTGAAAAGAATTGTTTTTAATCAGTGGGACTGAATTATATTTGTCTAATTGAAAGTATTCTCTGCCAAAGACTACATAACTGATAAAGTATTAACATCATATTTGTCGATAAGAGAGCATCCTATCTGCATATTATAACCACACTGTATAAAATAAATGTAGTTAAATTGCTTCCATTGAACACTACAGGGACAGTAGATTAGTATTACAAACATTACATTTTATACAGTATATTGCTGTAACCACCTTTCCCAATTCAATGTTCCAAATGTGGTTGGTCTGGACTATGGAAAGTGTCATCTCTTAACATCTGGAGAGTTGCATTTTGAGAAAGATTAGGTTCTCACAATCCATTCGTTTTGCTTCAAGAGAATTCAAAAGACATGAGTTCAGATTTATTTCTGAACTTTCCTTAGGACTTAATTCAGTTATCAGGAAAAATGCCAAGTGCAGAAAACAGTCAATACTCTGAAAAATATTGTATTATTTTGAGAATCAGTGTCCTATAATGTGAACATAGGAATCTCCAAGGAGAAATAACATAGCATAAAATAAGCTTTTAACTCAATTTAATTGCTTTTAAGTCTTATTTCCAGAACTTTTCTTATTACAATTACTAGACATGACACTAGCAGAATTCTCAACAACAGGGTTACTGATTAGATTCACAAATCTCATCTGAGATTTTATAGTTTATTGATTACATCTGTCTTATACCCAGACAGAAAGAAAATGTTTCTAGTTCCCAGAAACTGACCTTTATAATGATATTTCATGTTCTTAAGCCCATGTTTCATCCTATATGCTGAATTCAATTATATGAGATAGAGCTAGGGGCAATTTACAGTGCTTTGAGAGGTGAAGTTAAGAAACCTGGCACTGCATTTCTCTTCGGGCATGAATGCAATGAATGTAATGTTGTCTTCAGAAAGCCCATCCTGCCATATTATTATACTAAGAAAAAATGTAAGATATTTAACTGAGAGTGATACAGCAATCTGAGAGAAGGCAAGAAAATGAGAGAATGGCTTGAATAAAAAGCTTGGGATATACAATCTGGAGAACTAAGGATAAGGCTGCCAAACCTAAACTACATGAGAAGACTTCTGTCTCTAGGAATTGCACAGAAGAAACTTTTCTGTGGATTTATTAACTTTCCCAACATTTAAAGTGGTAATCCTAAAGGGATGGAGAGAGTTAAGACCTAGTAAATAATGTGGGATGCTACATCATCAGGGAATCTTTTCAGACAAGATTCTCGAATAGAAACAAATTATTTAACAATAGTAAGTGACTGGTTTGCCAAAAATAGAAAGCCCTTATTTTCTCTGTTGGCTCAGGAGAAGAATTCTCTTGTTCCCCAAATCAAAATACAGAAACACTTGCAGTAGCAGGATGGGATTCTTGACAGGAAAATATGTTAGTATGGAGAGTGGTCTTTGCATACAATATTTCTAATATATACATTCTTCCATGATATTATTGAATGAATTCAATGAATATCATTGAATGAATATGGTATGGTAGTTAATATGTCAGACTAGGCTGGGAAGATTTGGCTTAAGTCACAAAAATGACATAAAAAAATATAAAGGACAGGGAGATTACAATTGTTCAACTGAACTAAAAGTTTAAAAAGGTTTATAGTTAATACCTGTAGGAAAAAGGCTGAAATCAAGGAGGAGGAGGAGGAAGAGGAGGAGGAGGAAGAGGAGGAGGAGGAAGAGGAGGAGGAGGAGGAGGAGGAGGAAGAGGAAGAAGAGGAACAACAACAACAACTACAACTGAAGTAAGATCATAAGCACAGTGGCAGTTTCACTTAGTGGCCACTTCACTTAATGATCCAATTGTGGGTCCCAATAGTGGTTACTAAACGATGACTACTTATATCAAATTTTCAGATGACCCAAAGACAAAGATCTTATAGGAACATGTCAGAAATTGGGAGGATTTTGAGGATAAAGAATTTGAAAATGAAGCAAAGCTCGACATTTGAGCATGGAAAATCAAACCCAGGACTATAAGACGAAAGACAGCAGCCAGATAAACAGCCAGCTGCACAGGCCGGAGAAGAGGCTCAGCCGCAGCCAGTCAGTGATTTGCCACTCCCACCCAATCCCAGGTCACACAGAGTTGAGCAGAGGGAGGTGCAACAAGTAGGTGAGTCTATTCTTGTGAAAACAGCCTCAACTCTCCTTATGAGGCATGCCAGTCGGCACCTATTTACTTCAGAGTTTGGAACCATAATCCGTCAGTACATGGATGCTATTGAAACTTTGCCTTGAATTCAATTTGACTGTTGCCATCATCATGCCTTGCACCCATTGAAGTCAAGTTGCCTTTGTTGTGCCTTGAAGCTGTAATTTTGCCTCCATCGTGCCTTGAATCCATTAAAGCCAAGTTGTCTGCACTGTGCCTACAGCCTGGAGAGTCGTGGTTGCTTTCATTGGGCCTTGCAATCAGTGGTTGCAGTTGTCTTGCCTGAAAGCCAATGATTCACCTTTCTGTCATCTTGCCTTAGTTCACCTTGCTGGCATTATGCCCATGCCCACACCTTTTCTTTTCCCCTGTTGCTTTTACTACATCTGATCAGCATTTTTCAGAAAGGCCACTTGAAATTCTAAAAACTACACAGAGTTGAGACATGGGAAATGACTATGGTTGGTTGTGTGAAATAAACATGCTTAAACATACTCGTGGCTATGTGGGGGGGGGGGGGG
>BHFT01025183.1:0-46409 GCA_004320025.1 Laticauda laticaudata | reverse complement strand
GGGGGGGGGGGGGGGGGACAGGAACAGGACCCTAGGATTGAAAACATTTTTCTAGTAGTTGAGCTGTGGAAGCCCAGTGGTTAGAATGCAGTACTGCAAGCTGCTTCTGTTGACTGCCTACCTGCTGCCATCAGTTCAGCAGTTCAATTCTGACTGGCTCAAGGTTGACACAGCCAGCCATCCTTCCAAGGTCGGTAAAACGAGGATCCAGATTGTTGTTGGGGGCAATATGCTAACTCTTTACAGCTTGGAGAGGGCTGTAAAGCACTGTAAAGCAGTATATAAGTCTGAGTGCTATTGCTAGTAATGCTTTTATTTTACTGCTAATTCTTTCATGGCAAGCATAGGATGAACAGAATTCAGTGTTAGCATGTAATGTGAAAGAGTAAGAATCTGCTTTAAGCACAGATTCATGCAGATGTGTTGATACTGTGTCAAAGAAATAAAAATTTAAAGACAAACACTATCAGAGGACAATAGCATCCACCCATTACATCAGCAAATTCCTTGGTTAACATGAGACATATGTTCATAAATTCATCAAAACATTTTAGTTAAGAAAGGCTTGGGAAAGTGTTGACACTGAAGGGTAAAAAAGCATTGTTCCAGGACTTTTTTCCCCTTTATATGTATGGTAATTGAGTTTTTAGTCACAGGTAAAATGATTAGTATTTAGTATAATTTACCAGAAAGAAAGCAAGGAAGAGACTTTCTGGATGTATATTTTGCTTTCTGAAGAGTCCTAAACTCCCATATAAAAAGATAACAAACACAATGAAGGTCACATCTTAGTAATATATTTTGAGTATTATCTCATTCAGGAAAACAAAAGAAGAACAAAACAATTTTGTTTATAAGAAAGAATTATTTTCACAGAAGTTTTCTTGGCTACATCCTCCCTTTTTGTTCAGACATTTTGTTCCATTCTTCAACTCAGAATAGTCTGTTCCTATAGTCACTGTCAAACAGACTTAGAACATAAAACTATAGGGCTAGAAGGGACCTCAGAGATCTTCTAGTCCACCTCCCTGCTCAAGGCAGGATCATATAAATTACATGTATTCTATTCAGGCTAACTTATACTGCATCATAATTTTTATCCCTGTACTCTGTGGTTGCATCATAATATTTAAGAAAGAAAGAAAATAAAAACATAGAATACAGCTCCTCAATAATTGATATACATCATGCTAGTCTAGCATAAGCATAAACTATTTCTATTCTATAGTATAGCAACAAGAGCCAGTTTGATCTAGTTATTTCCTTTAAGCATACATAGTACAGTACAGGTAGTCTTCAACTTATGACCACAATTGATCCCAAAATTTCTGTTGCTAAGTGAGACATTTTTAATCAGTTTTGCCCTATTTTAAGATCTTTCTTGCCACAATTGTTAAGTTAGTAATATAGTTGTTATGTAAATCTGGCTTTCCCATTGAATATGCCTATCACAAGATTGTAAAAGGTGATCACATGACCCCAGAACATTGCAACATAAATATGAATCAGTTGCCAAGCACTTGAATTTTGATCATGTGACTATGGGTATCCTGCAACAGTCATGTGTGTGAAAATCAGTCATAAGTCACTTTTTTTTGCTGTTGTAATTTTGAACAGTCACAAAATGAACTGTTGTAAGTTGAGGACTACCTGTATTGAAGCATTGCACAACCAAATAGATATTTACAATGTCCCAAGCTGTACATTTAATAAATTAGGATATTAGGATTTCAACCTGTTTATCTTGAGTTGCATATGCTTCAACAATTATTCAAAGGTGATTCAGAACTTATCATGCTATACATTAAGTAGCCTGACTTTCTTCAAGTCTGAAGGTATTGCTTTTTAAAAAATCCATGTTTTAACATTAGTGCAATTCTTAAAGCAGTAAAACCTTTTTACTTATCAAATTTATATGCCCTCCCATCTCACCAAAGGTGACTTGAAGCAGCATACAATAAAAAAATAAAACAATCAGCTTTGCACTAAAATGTTGACTTTTTCAGAAAGATGCAGCAATACAAGATTTATAGTCCTTCTTTCACAACATGTGTCACTATAATCACAAATGTGACATAATTTACTCCACTGATGAGCCACCCTACTCACCTGATTTTTTTCAATGTTTAAAAATATATAATTCTAACTGTAATGTAACTTCTGAAGAAATACTTTACAGAACTTCAACATATCCTTCAGACTTCAACTTTCTCTTCCTAAAGTCCCTAAAATTGGCTAGCCTCATAGCAGTCCCATTTCTTGGGTTAATTCTGCTGCATTGTATTTAAGATTTCAAGGGGTTTGCATGCAGCCAATTCATACGATGCAGCTGCTCTCTCAAGTGACCGCAGACTAAACGAACACAATAAAAGCACAGAAGAATTAGTCCTCATCAAAATCTCCTTACTGCTAGAAATAAATTTTGTAGTTTAGGGAGTCTACAGTTCCGTAGAGAAGCAGAATTAACCAATATACACCCTGAAATAAACTACATGTGCAAAATCAAAAGTCCATGAGAGAAATGAGAATCTGGAATTTCGACTGAGCATCTTGCAACTAGATAGGAAATCCCTTAACAATCTAGATCAGGGGTTCCCAACACCCAGTCGATGGGCCAGCACTGTGCCAGAAAGCACTCCGTGCAAATAAGCAAAGACCATCTGTGAGATGGAGGCAGCACACAAAACCATGCCCCCTCTGGTCTGCGGAAAAACCTCTCTCCATGGAACCGGTCTCTGGTGCCCAAAAGGTTGGGGGCCAAGTCTCATGAAAAACTGGAAAAACTGGGAGGAACTAGGGACAATTTTCTTTACAGTAATTTTACATTGAATAGGAGTCAGACTTCAAGCTAAGCTATAGTTTATTAAACCTTATTTGACTTAATAGACTACAGTTTGTTGAGTTTAAATTGCTACACCAAAAAACATAATTGAATTCATGTAGCATTCTAAGCCCAAATCAAACTAACCATCCTATGGGTTTGTACAAGGCATGACCTGAGCAACTGTAACAAATAGAGAATATTACATGACAATTTAAAATTACTCTGTGTCACAGTATAAAACAAATAGGAGGTAATTGTATCATAGGTTCTCACTTGAGGAAGTGGGCATGTATTTCTTTATGATAAACATGTTGCTATTATAGCTCTATTACAGCCTACAGGATAAACATCCCTTATTCTGATGCTTCTTTTTATTTATTTGTCAAGTGATTATAAGATAACAGATATAAGTATAAACATAGTTATGAATACATGAAATGGATACATAGAAGAAAAATAAAAAGAAACAATAGGACAGGAACGTTTGGCACATTGGTGTGCTTCTGCACGCTCCCTATAGACCTCTTAGGAAAGGGGTGAGGTCAATAGTAGACAGTCTAAGATTCAAGTTTTTGGGATTTGTGGAAGAAACCAGAGTCAGGTAGAGTATTCCAGACACTGACCACTCTGTTGCTGAAGTCTTATTTCCTGCAGTCAAGTTTGATATGGTTTACCTTGAGTTTGTATCTATTGTGTGCTCTTGTATTGTTATGGTTGAAGCTGAAATATTCATTGACAGGTAGGACATTGCAATGTATGATTTTATATACGATATTAGATTGGACCAAAGGCGGCATAGTTCTCGGTTGTCTAGGTCTAGAATTTCAAGTCTGGTGACATAAGGTATTCTGCAATGAGTAGAGGAGTGGCGAACTCTTCTTGTGAAATATTTCTGGACTTTCTCAACTGTGTTTATATCAGATACTTAATGCGGGTTCCAGACTGGTGAGCTGTATTCGAGTATTGGTCTAGCAAATGTTTTGTATGCTCTAGTTAGTAGTGTGATATTACCAGAGAAAAAGCTACGTAGGATTTGGTTAACAACTCTTAATGCCTTTTTGTAGTTACAATGGGCTCTAGTACTTAGATCATTAGAGATGAGTACTCCAAGGTCCTTGACAGATTTTGGATCATCAACAAGATCTTGACTATTCCACTTGTATTTTATTTTCTGATTTATTTATTTTTTGCCAATATGTAAGACAGCATTTATTTGTTGAGATTTGAAGTTGCCATTTGTTTGACCATTCTGATACATAGTTGAGCGCCATCACTTGAGACTTTCAAGAAGTCAGAAATGGCGTAGAGTCTCCCGCTTGGGCGGAAGGTTGGATTAGATGACCTACAAGGTCCCTTCCAACTCTGATTATCTGTTAAATCTGAGGTCTTTTTGAAGAGGTCTTTTTGAAGGGTAGCAGTATTGTCTGTGTTATTATTCTATCTATCTCTCTACCTATCTACCTACCTACCTATCTATCTAGGTTAGTTATTGTCAATTTTTATGCATTTGCACAAAATACTTTCATCTTTAAGGTCTTCCAGTAAAAAAAATGACAGTGATCCTATCTTTATTTAGATACTGTTAATTCAAGGATAGGATGGCACAACAAAAGTAATAAATAAAAAATATGTAATACAAATAAAAGTAATGAATGACGGCACACTAGTAGCCAAATTTGAGCAAACAGTTTATTTCAAGTTCAGACATTTCTTTCCGTTCTTTTTGAAACCATGATGGCATTTCCTTTAAAATAAAATACAGCAAATCCTTTTCAAGGATTCTATTTTGCCATTGTATTTAATTGCAAAGAGAACTATGAATAGATCTGTTCTGGCAACCTTGTGTAAGCATCAACCCCTTGGGGCATTGACTCCTCCCTTTAAGACATGCATTTTGTCAAGAGTTTGAAGAGCTATAAAAAGTTACTTTTTTTGTAAACCAGCATGCAGTTTAGTCTGCTTTAAATAAAGTACCAAACTGCAACAAGTCTCCATGGAAACATTTAACTCTTCATCAGCTAGAAATTTGGATCAGCTTCTTCCCCTTTTGATTCTAGAAATGAATGGCAGTGTTTACTAAAGAGGTGCTGGCAGAGCTGGTGGCTTAAGGAAGACTTTGCTTTTTCACAACTTTGTACTCCACAAAATGAGGAATCAAATAACCACGCATTAGAAATTCTGCTGTTGCTAAATATATTGTCCTCTGAAGGATACATTAAGTTCCAATTTCATATCTAATTCTATTTGTAAATAAGATTCAAAAACTTACATTTCAAAATAAAATATATTTTAAAGAAAACTGTGGCACCAAACAGACAAATCCACCTGTTGATGATTTACTGACATCATACCAAAGTAGTAATCTATAAGCCAAATACAACTCTTTTAAACACTACTTTGTAGTCTTACAAAGTGCCTCCTGTTCACAACATGATTAATTTGTTGGCAAAATATTCTATTTTTAGTAGTGCAATTTTTAGGCCCCCCCCCTTTTTTTTTGCGACAACTGGTGGCATGGATAATACATGTGCACATATAGCACTATGCTTCAATTTGTCCCACAAAACCAGGAATATCTATCTATCTATCTATTTATCTATCTATCTATATAAAAGATTGTGAGGCCTGGCTTACCTTCAAGTTATCACAACACTTGGTGATTAGGACAATTTGTTACTGGTTCGGGATTCAATTCTTTTGCTGCTTTGCTTAATGCACTAAATTTAAAATCAAATCAGTATAGGTCATTGTGAACACTTTTATGCAATATACAATTATCTCCTATTTGTTGGTTTAAAAGGCAGTAAGATTGGTTAAAGATCTATAAACTAAGTCTAGAAAAAATTAAACTATTTTACACTAATTTGGCATGTGGAAAAAGTGGCTTTATACCAGGGGTCTCCAACCTTGGCAACTTTAAGACTTGTGGACTTCAACTCCCAGAATTACTCTGGATGAGGAATTCTGGGAGTGGAAGTTCACAAGTCTTAAAGTTGCCAAGGTTGAAGACCCCTGCTTTATACTTTAGTGCCTCAGTATTCCTTTGCATTCACACTAGATACAAACTATCTATAATTTCAGTTTAGAAAGAACTTTAAAACTGGATTCACATATGTCATAATGGGATTTGTTTGGCTTTGTATTAATACACATGAGAGGTGGTATTCAGCAGGTTCTGACCAGTTCTGGATAACCAGTATCGGAAATTTTGAGTAGTTCAGAGAACTGGCAAATACCATCTCTGACTGGAGATTTTACAGTATCCTTCCCCGGCCACACAGAACCGGTAATAAAAAATTTGAATCCTACCACTGATACACATGCATGACTAAGGGTATGGCAGTTTATTCAACAAGCCATAATTCAACATGTCACAGTATGTATAGCAAACATTAAACACAGAAAAGTCACATAATTTAATACAGTATGAAAAAATCAGAATTAGTAATATTTTAAAGAGGCAAACAATCATAATTTAGGAGACTCCCCATATTTCACATTGATGGAGTACTGCAACGTATTCACTGAAGTGTTTATTCAAAGAAGGTACACACTGCCACAAATAATAAAGGATTGTGATTCTTTAGGGATTCCGTATCAATAAACTGTAGCTGGAAATAGATGTACCTTTAAGATTCAGGTGCGAGTCCAGAAACAATTTTATGTCCACAATTATTTTCAAGCCATTGAGACTCATATTCTGAGACATCCATGAATTCAGTTGCTTTTCAAAATTATGAAAACTGTCATTCCAACATGACATTAGCTCAGCCCCTTTCATATATGTGTGCAATGTCACAAAAAGGGGCAGAGTTTGCATCACATCCACTGAATACAACTTCTATCATTTGATTCTTTCATGGACACTTCTTACATTACTCACTATTTTATATTTTTATTTTCTCTTCCATACTTCCGAGTAGAATAGATCTTGTTTCTTTTTAGCTTCCACCTTTACTGGCTATGAAAACTAGCAGGGTGGGAAATTCATAGCCATAAGTTTACATTTAGAAATCTAAACATCATACATTGTCAAATATTAGGGGCACATGGGAAATTTTCTGGTAGAGACAGACAAATTATGTTTTTAAGAAAAGGCCAGCTACTTTTTGGCAGTGAATTTGACATGCCTACTCCTACAGAGCAAATAAAGGACCAGTAATAAAAGTCCTTTAAAGGACTTTGAATTCTTCCTTTACCCTTGTGAATCTTCTGATATATCATTGACAGAATATTGTAGTCTTAATATTACTCAAGTAAAACTGCAACTCTCAGAATTATTTCTGTATATAAGATTTTACTGGTTTTCAGCAGTGACAAGAGTACTTGAATAAGGATCCTTGTCTGGAATCTTTAAGTCCCAATTTAGAAACAAACAAACAAACCTTTCCATGGGAGTTACCAAGTAACTATTTTAGAACCCAAAAGTTAACTAATGCCACACACATAAAGTAGCAATGAAATGTTAACGAATGAAAATATCTACAAAATACTTCCATGTAGGCAGCATATTGAAAAGAATGTTTACCATTGATCTATGTGTGTGTCAGAGGCTTCTATAGTATAGTTTTGATTTTATGTTTCGTTTTAGGGGTCAAAAATTTATTTACCTGAAAACTACTACCTTCATGCTTGCTTGATTCCTAGTCCATGTAAATGCTTCCACCCATGTTTTCCTCTGTAGTTTGTTCTGCATGCCTTGCATGCCATTTACTTCCCATGTGGTTTATGGTTTAAGCTTGCAAAGATTTCACTAGCTGGGAACAAACTGAGATGGCTGGATTTCAAATATTCTAGAAGGTTTTTACACCAATATGAAACTAGAACTTTGGGATTAGGAAATTGTATTCTTTATAAGCACTGTCATTTCAAGAACCTTTATACAAGGATTTTATCCTAGTTTGGAACCAGTTGCATAACTACCTAAATTTAGAGTTAACTATTCTGAAAGAAATCCTACCTGTGGCTACTGTTTACTAGAAATGGAAGCAAACTTCCTATGTTCTTTGCAACAATATGACTGTGGATTCTGTGGAGTACTGGCCCTGCTGGCCTCAAAGCATCACTTTTCTGTTTCTGGTGTCTTTCCATAGGTACTGTTTAGAATGTATCTTCCTTTCTCTCCCATGAGAGCTACCATGGCAACAAACAACTATGATTCATCAACTATTGGAAAAAGTCCTAGTTTCAAACATTCTCACATGTTAATCATCTCCCTATCACATTGCAGGCAGAATGGCAACTTTATCTTTAGGAATATTGGTAGCAATTGCTTAAGATTTTATTTTTTGGAAAACAATAAGACAAATGTATACAACAAGCACTGAAAATATGAGTGGAATAAATATGTGGCCAATATCTTTTACTTCCTATAAAGTGATAATAAGGGGATTTTTCCAGGGTACCCATTGACTCAGGAAAATGATTGACATTTTTGGATTGTTCCCTTGGTCACCTAAAAAAAGCACGGATTGGCTTAAAATGATCTCTACCAGTCTCAGCATTTTTGGGGGTACAGAAGTCACCAGGTCAGCTTCAAAGTGATTTGTGGGGAATAGAAACCTTGTAGTTTGCAAAAGCTCATAAAAATTAAAGATTAATAAATTATTTCCAGAATTATATTACGGACAGACAACCATCAAATTAAAGATTAAAATTAATGAGATGACAAAAACTTTCATCTGAGACCACTCAGTAACCAAAACTTATTGCAAGCAAGGAGTTAATAACATGAAAATAATTTTGGGGAAGAAGAAAGATCAATAGATGGGGTTGATGCTCAGAGTGATCTTGAACAGACCAATACAGATTTTTAAAAATATGTATCTGTTAGATATATATCCTGCCTTTTGTAAAAGAACTTCAAGGTACTGAAGAAAGTCCTGTAGGTAACACTTTCATATGTTTTTCCACAGAAAAATCCTATAAATAGGATAAAGCTGAGAAAAAAGCAACTGAACCTAAGTCAATTGCAAAAGACAGCTTCTATTTGAAACTGGATCTCCCATTTTAATCTAACATTTAACCACTATAGCATACCATCTGGATAAGTAGCAACTGTGCCAAAAAAAAAATTATCATCCCATTGCATATATTTTACACATGCAGAGAAGTTAGACATATAAACAGAGGAATCTTGCTTTAGGAAATTTCAGATTCTTTTCCATATTTAATCTATAACCTGCAGGTAAATAAACTGGGTGGAGCAGTAGTATTAACACATATCTTGTAAATTACAACTTTAAAGCCAGCCTATGCAACACTATTTAGAAGTAATAGCCCCTGAAAACAATCAAACAAAATTCCAAGTATTGACATTCTAGGACTGAAGAGATGTTGAAACTTTTTTTTCTAGTTTTTTTTTTTCCCAGAAAAATCTGCCCTGACTTCACCAAAGTTACTATGCTGCGTTAGAGAACTTTCCAGCTACCGTTAACCATAATGCCACTGCCACAAAGTAGGTGTGCCATTCATATACGTGCAGAAGGACAGAACCGAGTGCAAACAATTCGGACGTGTAAGGCTGGTTGTTTAACTATTTTGCAAAGCGACCCCAAAGCAAAGCGAGGGAACAAGTCACTTGGGCGGTGTTTTTCGCTGTTTTAAGTTCAACACTCATCCGTTCTGGACTGGAACTGTGTAAACCCACCGACAAATTTCACCCCCCATGTTTCAAACGAGAACACCCGGCTCTCGAAAATCTGACCATCGCGGGGGAGGGGGGGGGGAATACGCCGCTACANGGGGGGGGGGGGGGGGGGAATACGCCGCTACAGAGGCTGCCGAGTGCAGTTCGCGAGAGGGTTAATACGCCACACTCACCGATGTCCGAGTTACAGAAGGCATCCTGAGGATGAACTGGGACGCAGGTACAAGCTTCGACCAGCAGCTCGGTCAGGCTCCAGCTGCAGAGCAGCAAGAAAAGACTCAGCGCCCACCCTGACATATTGTGTCGCGCCTGCTGTTCACAGGAGTACCCTACTCCTCGGTCTCCACCCACGTGGGGAACAGTGAAGAAGTAGAGGGAGATGCTTTTAGAAAGAAAGGAAGAAGGGGGGGGGGGAGAGCGNGGGGGGGGGGGAAGAGCGTAGTTGCAATGCTGCTTCGTCCGGATGCTCCTTCCCCTCCCTGTTTGGCGAGGCAAGCGAGCGAGCGCTGAAAGGGAGGCAAGGCGCTTTTATTTATTTTAAAAAAAAATTTTTTTGCGCGCTAGGTTCCGCTCCTATTAAAAGTGCAGCCTCGACTGTCCCCTCCGCGCGTTTGACGCTCCTCAGCCACTCTCGTGCGCGCCTCTGCGTTCTTTGGCGGCTGCAGGGAGTTATAGCCTTGAGCGCGCCCCACACGGCTATTGGGGTGCCGCCTCCTGGACCAATCGGAGCCCCGCATTACCTCATTCCTCAGGAAAGGGGAGAGGCTACAAAAAAAAAACCAAAAAAACCCCCTGGTTGGAGGCGGGGTCCTACCAAGGGATTCAGTTCCATATAGGGAATAATCTGTATTCTCTGTATGTGGCGGTTGGGGCTAACAAGCAGGATTTCTGTTGACAGTTACTAAAGGGGAACAGGAAGGACAAGTAGATACAAGACTGTGGCAGGGAAGGTGAAGAACGTTAGAGGAAGCTTTGATAAATACACTCAGGAGAAGGAAACCAGGAACTGCTGGTCCTTGTTGGCTCTCTTTTTATCTATGTATTCAAATATTAATATTCCTCAACTTCACAGCAGTTTACACTGTCAAATACGGCCATGCAGATTTTGGTCCAAAAAGTTACCACATAAAATGGGGAAACAAAAAAGTAGGGGGAGGAAAAACAAGAACACTCACATCAAATAGTCAAGTGCTGTTCATCTGTAGAGCTGAAAAGTCTGAAAGACATCTTAGCCCTAGCTGATAGTATTTTATTGTCTGTCCCGAATGGAAAAGCTATAAATGAATCAGATTGGGAAGTAATTGGTTTCTCACCTGAGCCAAAGAATGGCTCTTTACTAAGATGGTTGAATGAAAACTAACACCTCCACTCCATATCCTTAGTTTAAATGAAGTAAAATAAGAATACTTTAATAAATGAAATAAAAATACTCTTTTTTGTTACCTGTATTTCTTCCACCGTGCAATCACCATTATTCACTACATATTCCTGCCAATGATGGACAAGTTGTTAAAAACACCATGAAAGAACTTCATGTTTTTGTCTCTTCAGTCAGATCCTGACTGTTTTTTTCGTGTCTTCATTTCAGCCAAATAGATGCCCACAAAAAGGCCCCTCAGTTTGAATGGTATAGCAGAGATTTAAGATGGTGAGAGTTTTCAATTCACTCTTGACTGGCTCATTCAGCCTACCATTGGCATATTGAAGAAATTTTTTTTATTTTTTTGCTTCTGAACCCTGTTTCAAAGTTTTGAAGGTTGCTGTCATGCCCCTGTTGGAGTCTGACTCAGAGGGAGAGATGGAACAACTGACAGGGAGTCGGAGTATGGCTCTGGTGGTTGTGGAGGAAACTGGGGGAAGACCCAGGCCCATCGCCTCTTCATCCTAGGGCACGCAGGGAGGAGTGGATAAGGGAGAAACATGAGTGGCATGGTCTATGGGGGAAGAAAGGGCCCTGATCTCCTTCGTGGGCTGCAGCTGGGAGGACTGTTTGAAAGGACAAACTGCACCCAGCCAAGTATATTTATTGTCTGTCATGTTGCTACAAAGACATTTCTCACTTTCATTCTCATTGCATGACACTATTTGCCTGCAAATTTCAATTCCATCTATGTGAAAGGAATCAATTGCAAAACCCTTCTGACATTGAAAAATGTTAATAAGATGATCCTCTGACGAGCAAATCTCAACAGTAGTTTCCCTTTGACTAATTTGTTCATCAGTTTTTCTCATGTGAAACTTATTGGCTACTATCAGGTTGTCACAGGTGGATCACACAAATCAGTACACCATTTTTACCCCTTTGCTCCAATAACAGTATTCCCATTAGCTGTCATCAATAACCCACAATTGGTGGTAAGTTTCAGTTGGAGAGACTCTTTCTACAATCAAAAATCAGTTACCTACATTTCTTAAAGCTCAAATGATGAGTTCACTCACAGGCTTTCATTTCATAAACAACAGCAACACAAACTTTTCTTACAACAACTTCATACTAACTGAAATGAAAGCAGACAAAGAACCCATCCAACATTCTAGCTTATAAGTACAGGTAATCCTCGTCTTACAACAGTTCATTTATTGACTGTTTGAAGTTATAACAGCACTGAAAAAAGTGACTTATTACCATTTTTCACAGTTACAACATTGAAGCATCCCCATGGTCATATGATCAAAATTTAGACACTTGGCAACTGACTAATATTTATGACACTTGCAGTATTCCAGAGTCATGCGATCCCTTTTGTGAACTTCTGACAAGCAAAGTCAATGGGGAAGCCACATTGACTTAACAACCATGTTACTAACTTAACAGCTACAGATATTCATTTAACAATCATGGCAAGTGAGGTCATAAAATGGGGCAAAACTCACTGAACAAATGTCTCACTTAGCAATAGAAATTTTGAGCTTAATTGTGGTCGTAAATCAAGGACTACCTATACTTCCATGAGTTGTTGACTTGTAACATTGGAGATTATTTTTCATTTAACCCTTGTGTGTACACATATAGTAGTTAGAGAATTCTTATGTCATATGTACTATATAGGAAGGGTGGCTTCTCTGTCCCACTACTGGAGAACAATTTTCTTCCAGTTACCATTTGATATTACCCTCAACTGATCCCATTTGTCTGAGAGTGACTCTTCTGTTCTTATCATTGAAATGAACATCCCAGGAGTACAATGGTGGTTTCTGGAAGAAAAATGACTTCCCCAAGGATTGAAATGAGAAATATAAGGCTGTAATAACAATTTCAGGAACCAAAAAACAACACTGAAAATAGAGAAAAGCTCCTGTGACTGGAATTATTAGGAATAAAATTGCATCCAAGCCCATAATTTTATTCCTCGGGTCCATTATTCTACTTTCAACAGCCACATTTCAGTCTCAAGCTTAGTTTTTTGTTTTGTTGTTTTGTTTTCTCATGTTCAGTAGCAGGAGCTGCCAGTCCAATCCAAAAGGCTTGTGCCATTAACAAACTGCTGTCCTGAGGAAGCTTGACTGTTGATAAAGTAGCTGCCATAGCGACCATGCTAGACTTACAATATCTATTTATTGGTGGACAAATGCTTCCCATGTCTCCATCACTTCCTTCTGTTGCTTGCTGTATACAGATATGTATTCATACAGCAGTGTCTGGAGTGAGGTGGTTATAATAATTGACTGAGTCTGATGAAAATGGCATCTCACTGTAAAAACATAAACCTCACTTCTTTTGTATGTGTATCATATCTTTGCACACAAAGGGGTAGTGTTCATGGCTCAACTGCACAAGCTGATTAAAGTGGCTGAAACCGATGAATGTCCATGCATCTAGACCTGCATGCCAGAATAGCAGCCACCACATAATTTTATTTTCTAAGGTTGCCTATATAGGCTCCAAGCACATTATTAGAAATACAGATGATGCTAGAATTTACTCTGCAGCATGTTATTTATTCCATTTATTTTTTAAATCAAAAGACTAAGAGGAAAAAAAAAGTTAGCTAGGATAGAAAGTCAGAAGCACAAGAAAACAGACTGTAGACCTTCAGGCACTAGGTTCTTTATCCTCGTTCTAGATTGACCACTATCTAAAAATGGATTTCGAGGAACATCACACTGAAATTTAGAAATCGCCAAAAGAAAAAAGAAATTAAATAATAAATTGTAAATGTACAACCAACCTAGGATATTAGAATCACTTTTAATAATTAAACACTTTAACATATTTTAATCTAACACTAGAAAAAATATAACACATTTGAAAGGTATTATAAGGTGGAGGTCACCAGCATAAAAGGCTCTTTCCACTGTTGCTGTCAAGCTCATAATCTGATAATCTTAATACATGATTTAGTAGAAACCAAGATGCTTCAAGTATGCATTTAGAGGTACCTGCTAGCACTAAGGAATGGCTTCATGAGGAAATATGGTTCAGACTGTAAACTAAAATAGCATTGAATGAACCATACTGACGGTATTTTATTTTGTCTCAACTTTTACTAAAAGAAGCAAGATGAAACTATACATGATGATTTTATAACCATTTAATATATGTTTTCTCAAGAATTTTAAAAATTGTAATGTAATGGAGATGGGTAGAATTTTATTTGATATTATTTCTACAATCCTATTATAATACTGCAGCTCAAAAAGTTCCTTGAGAATAAAATTCAGCAATAGAAACAATATGTATTTGTGCTCATATATTCACTTTAAATAGTTATAAACAAGTTCTTAATCTGGGTTGGTGAAAAAGAATTTCCATTTCAAGTGTTTATTTTTTATTTTAAGAAAAAAAAATTCATCCATAGCAATCTGCTACTGGAAAAATGGGTGCCATGTTTCCCTCACATTGAAAAAATATTTATATAATTTTAAGTTAGGTAATCATTTATACACTAAATATAAAGTTTCTTGGTCACCCTGAGTGACTAAAGTAAAGTATTTAAAACTAAGCTTGGAAAAGCCCTATCATAACTTTATACTGTGGGTACTTCCAAGTTGCATATTTAGATTCTAGCAATTGCAATGCTCAATGCAATTTATATAAAGAGGTTTTCTTTGGGTTTTGCTTTATTTCTCTCTGCCAGTATAAAATAGGAATAGAATTACATCAAAGGGAATTGTAACATGAAAGATCTTACAAGATAACATTATTATCCTGGAAAAACAATAGGAACTATTAACAATTTTAGATGTTGGGATTTCAAATCTCTCACACAGAACTTTAGAAGTCTTAAGTTATTTCCAGAACTTAGACTTGATATCTTCTATTTTAAGATTGGCTCCAGGGTCAACTTTTTTCTCAAGAGCCGATTCACTCTTTTTTTTACCATCTTCCTAGCCCCATCAAACTTATGACTGATCAATTTCTAGATTAGCTCATAAGAAAGTGTCTTCCACAAAGTAGTATGATTTCAGATATCCTACATCTCAACACTGATATGCTTTGATCTGTAGTGTTTTAGCTGATACACACAGAAAACTGACTTTATTTTAATTATGTACACCAATTGGCACTAGTCATGGAATCATATGATCTTTTCATTTTAGCTTGTCTCTATCCCTACAGCATTTCTCTTTTCCACAAGAATTATTGTTTGTCCTGATATCTCCATGTAGTTTAATATTAGTTTTAAACCCTAGCCAAATTGAAATGCCATGGTAAGCTGTGAACACATTTAAAGGCAGAATTGAAGTGGAAAAATTGCTTCAAGGATACGAAGAACTGCTATGAGATTGAAAACAAGTCCATCCTAAATATAATTATTTCTCTGCTGTTGATTTGATTCATGTTCATTTATATTTTTGCAAAAGCTACAAGCAATATTATATGGTTAATAAACTACATAATTTCATTTACCCTGGATATTTCTCCAGAAATTAAAAATAAAGTTAATTGTTGAAGGATGTGGATCAAAGAAATATTTTTTGAATTATTTTAAATAATTTATATTATGTATAACAAGGGGGGGTTGGATTAGACAGTTCCTTCTTTGCTAAAATTCTTGCTCATAATGGTTATGTTTAAACACTTGTTTAAGCTGAAAAACATGTAACCACAAATATTTCCTACCTGTCTGCTTGCTGTAAGGTTTCCTGTTTCGATAGAATACTTGAACCGCAAGTTCAAAAGGACATTCACTATAAATTGTATTGAAAAAGGAAGTGCCTGGCTCTTCTGACTCCAACTCACCAGAGAGGGATTCAGAATTGCCTGCTTTTGCAATAGTATAATAAAATTCTTGTTTGTTGACTTTATCGCGTTGTCCCGAAAATTTGTTAAGAATTTGGAGTCACCTAAATCTGACACTGTGGTCACAAAAAAGTCACCATTATCCTTGTATCAGTTCTAAAACACTAATGTCCTAATATGGGAGAGTTCAGCAAAAAAAATCTACATCACAATTGTACAATTAATTCCTCCCTCTGCTTTAGTTATGCAGTGTTTTAGCAATTCGTGCAAACCAACTTCAACTTGTCTCTAAACTATTTTGAGAGGACATAACATAATCACACCTGGAAGGAAAGTTTCCCACTGAAAATATTTCACTTCCTAAGTCAGTTTGGATTGTGTCTAAGTATTAGGCTAGAGGGCACTGTGTTGCAAGAGACTAGCCTGGGGGGGGGGGGNCCTGGGGGGGGGGTGTTCTGAAGAGAAGAAATGCTCACCACTTGGAATAATTAAAAATTATGTTTGTATGGGTGGGGTTCTCAGTTACTCATGATGTCTGTTTTTGCTAAATTCTAGATTAGATTGTCCCTAAGCCACCTACCATAACCTCAACTACTTCTATTTAGATGGCTTTTTCTGACTCTAGAGTCTAGTTCAGTGTGGAAGACTTGAACTCAGTTCCCAATTTACTCACCTTAGCATACAGGATACGATTATACAATTTTAAATTGGGATTTTAAACATATCATATGAGTTCTGGGATCTAAAGAAAAGTCTAATGCTTAGTGGATTATTTGTGTGTGTGTGTGTGTGTGTGTGTGTGTGTGTGTGTGTGTGTGTGTGTGTGTGTGAACCCACCTCTTTGCCAGGGTACAGATGCTTTATCCTGCTTGGTAACTTTGGAGACAATTTTTCTCTATGTGTCTTCTTATCACAACTGCTCTCTTTCCATTTTTTTACATTGGTGCATATCTGCATCATTTTATTTCCATCATGTGTCTCATGTGACACAGAGTTATCATGTGGACAGGAATTTCCTGGAGTTATTGGACATCTAATTGAAATCTACATGCTTTTATGAGATGTATCCTTTAGTAACGATTAGTCAGAAAGGAGATGCTGGTAGTGGTAGGGAAACATGGAGATGAAGCCTAGAAAAGAGAAGAAACCCAATACATTTATATTTAAATATATAGTGTATATATGAAGGAATAAATTAATGATTGCATACTGTATTATATTTTACAGTGTATTACCAAATTCATATGGAGCAAAACCTTGAGTCTGTCTATCTTGCATTCTTTTACTAGTACTGGGAAAGAAGCATCTTGTTAGCTAAACTTTTTTTTTCTCCTGATATAAAACTGGATTTCCTGTGGCCTCACACCGTGCCTTGGCATATGAACCCCTCAGTAACAGTTTCAGGCCACATTAACAAGAAGCAATACTATTAGCTGTTACTCTTACACAAAGCTCTAATACTCTGAATTATTATAAGATAGCTTATCTGCGACTTTAGAATGCATGTGAGCTACAATTTATTTGCAGTTCCAAAAACTGATGATAAAGCCTCCCTAAATGCCTTCTCTGTTCTGGTATTCTTCATAAGTTATGCTCTGGAAGAAAATTGCTTCTATGGCTAATTCTCACTCTTCTACTAACTTGTAGAATTTCAACAATCTCTCAACTTCTGTGAAGTTAGACAAGCAGTGAGTCATTTTCTAAACTACATGTCAGAAGCAGGTGAAATTCCACAACAATGTCTAGTATTACATATAAATTATATTCACATAATCCTCTATTTCTAATATTTCCATAACAGCTACAGCATGACACATAGCTTATAAAAATAATAACCTTCTGTTCTGATGGTATTAAAGGAATCATTGCAAGATAGACAGTATGCTTGTTACTTGATCTGTAATAACATCTCATTATTTCTTTGCTTTCAATCTTTGTATATTTGCATTGGGTAAAACTCTTTTCTTCCTATAGATCTGCAATTGGTGGTCCTGGTTGCTCCTCCAGCAGAGTTTTGTAGCCTATTTGTCACCAGATGTCCAGCAACTCCAGCACCTAGGTAGTGCACCTAGGTAGTCTTTGTTGACCTGGATAAAGACAGATCCAGTATGGGGTTCTGTAAATTATGTCTTACTATATTGCTTATGAGAGTGGGAGTGACTCCTCTGATGAGACCTATCCAGTATGGTTGAACTGCTGACATAGTTCTGATCTTCTTCAGAGCACACAAGCCCCATAATCATGTCCATGATAATGCCTTGGGGGCAGGATGGAAAGTATTATCATCTTTAAGGAGAGGGCGCAACATTCATGGACAGAAAGAAATCTGGTTTCTCCAATTTTTTACTGTGATTCTGACAAATCCATGCTATAAACAGCTTTAAGGAAAATACATTTGATATAAAATGTCAAAAAAATAGCTATATTTTTTTCTGGTTTCAGTGGAATATTTCACTATCATTCTGTGAACAGAGAGAAATGGCAACATGTGCATCAGCTATTAAATGAGTTACAGAAAACTATTGAGCTACTTTTTATTTATTTTATTTTATTTAGTTTGTCAATTGCTTACAAGATAATAGGTATAAGTAAAAACATAGTTATGAATACATGGATACATATAAGAAAATAAAAGGGAACAATAGTACAGGGACGGGTGCACTTATGCACGCCCCCTACAGACGTCTTAGGAAAGGGATGAGGTCCATAATAGATAGTTTAAGGTTAAAGTTTTTGGGGTTTGGGGAAGAAACCACAGAGCCAGGTAGGGTATTCCAGACACTGACCACTTTGTTGCTGAAGGTGTATTTCCTGCAATCAAGTTTGGTGTGATTAACCTTGAGTTTGTATCTATTGTGTGCTCTTGTATTGTTATGGTTGAAGCTGAAGTATTCATTGACAGTAGAACATTGCAATGATGTTTAGTGTGACAATTGGGCAAATAGAGGAAAGAGAGGAGAAGGAAATACCAGAGAGGGAACTGGCATGTTTGGGTTTCTAACAGCTTAGTATTCTGGAAGTGAACATTAGGATTAGAGCTATGTGCTATATAATTTAAATATTCTTTCTATTATGCTGCATCCATATATAAATATCTACAAATTCCCCAAAGATAATGATACATCCTGGACTAGTTAGGAATCTGGTTTTATCACTCTCCCTTTTATTTTTTTTCACAATTATTTAATATTGGAAGAGCTAGTTTAACATTAAAGCATTCAAAATGCATTAAGACTTCAGTAATTTATTTATTGTTAAACAAACAAATTTCAGATAAATCAGATATGGTACTTTAGAAAAGCTATTGAAAATAGAATTCCTGAGGCTTTATATCTGGAATAAACAAGGGGTAGGATGGTTAAAAGTTGATGATTTGTTTTCCTTTTCATTCCTTTCCTGTGAATAACCTTTGCTTTACAAATCTATTGAAATTAAAATGCCTGAAATGCTTTGTACTTTAAAGAGTACTTTCTAACAACTGTTTGGCATTGGATTTGCTGATGAAATTTATGAGAAGGAATAACTTCAGTTGAAGTTGTATCTCATAAAAACATCTTGAAACAAATGTTGTCTCCTATCTTATGAAGAAAAAGGTTTCAAAGAGAGAGAGAGAAAGAGAGAGGTAGGATTCTACCAGTTCATACCTATTTACCAGAACCGGTTGTTAACATTCTTAGCAGTTCAGAGAACCGGTTGTTAGAAGAAATTACTGGCCTAATCCTGTAAGGAAGGTGGGAAGGAAACATTCTGGTGTTGCTTACAGAAACTGCCTCTCTGTTAACCCTTATTACATTCTTGGCTTCCTGTTTGTCAAGAGACTAGACTTCCTGTCTCTAGTCTCTGTAAAGAGACTAGACTTCCTGTCTCAGGAACGTCCCTGGAGTTTTTCCCTCCTTTGCTGGTACTTTGCTTGTGTGGAATGACTATTCAAAGTTACAATGGCACTGAAAAAAGTGACTTCTGACCATTTTTCACACTTATGATGGTTGCATCATCCCCACAGTCTTGAGAGGCCAGGGGAGGAGATGGTGCCTCAATGTGAGTGATATTGAGTTGGCCACACCCAGCCAATAACATGACCACCAAGTCATGTCCAGCCAGTCACATAACCACCAAGCCACACCCACTAACTTAAGCCACAGAACCCACAGAACCGGTTGTTAAAAAATTGGAATCCCACCCCTGCATAGATAGATAGATAGATAGATAGATAGATAGATAGATAGATAGATAGATAGATAGATAGATAGATAGATAATTTTATATCAACTTATTATCATAATATCAAAATATATCGAGCCAACACATATCCAAGTGTTACAAAATAGTTGCCATTCATGCCAGAAAGGGCACCATAAAACTTAGGAAAAGCCCAAGGTTTATTTGTACATGAATGTATAGCATACATGCTATACATTCACGTACAAATATACACAACACACAATCCTTAAAGTAAAATACTGTAAGAAAAAATGGAATCCAATACAATCTAATTAAAATTTAGTGTGCTCGGTAGTGAGTAAAAATGCTGCTGATTATTAGAAAGACTGGGAAGCAGAAGGATAAGTTTTTTATCTACTTCAGAATTATCTCCAAACCAGAGCGATATGATAGTGACAGCTGGTCTGGGAACCTGAGTAAATTTGTTTTTCATTCTGTACCACTTTATTGGAAATAGGGATGCGCATAACATTTTGTGCATGAGCCAACCTATATATTAAATACCTGGCTTGGAATGACTCATGTCTGAAGCAAATACTGCATGCATAATGCAGATAGTTTGGTCTATGCATGGTATGTAACAGAGCTGGTTAGTTTCAGATAAAGTGACTAGAAAGAATCAGGAAAAAAGCCAAGTATAGTAATAATTGAAGAAACAAAGGGGAAGGAAGACCCTGGAAAGATCAAAGGAAAAGTGAGTTTGTGGAATACAGATAGTCTCCATTTAGCACCTGGCTCAGACAGTTAACATTTGCAAATAGGGTGCTAATAAATGGCAATAAAAGAAATTCTGACCAATGTGCATATCTGCACCCAGATTTCTGCACCTAGCAATACATGCCAGAATCAGAATAATACAGGTTCAACTAAAACTAATCGAGACAGTGATATTCTCTCTTTTTTTCTCTCTCTCTCTCTCTTTCTTCAGCCAAAACATACTCAAGTGTTGGAAATTAGTTGCCATTCATGCCAGAAAAGGTACCACAACACTTAGGAAGATCCCCAAGTTTATACATCGTATACATGCACACACAAACAAACATTTACATCTTAATGACCATTTTTCTGAATTAAATGCAGTTGATAAACAAGGGCTACCTGTATGGAGTCTGTACTGAATTATTACAATAGTTTCAGGTAGACACATTAGTACAGTGAAATATGTTATCATGGGACGTCAGTGAGAGTTGATTGGAGGAAGGAAAGACATGGGAAGATCAAAAATAAGTGAGGCAGTGAGAAATTCCATACTAGGAGCTGTTTGGGGGAAAACAGAAAGATAATTGTGTGTAATAGCTTCACCCTATTCTCTCTGTTCAGAGCATTTCATTCAGAGCAACTAAAGTATGCTGTATTTTGATTCTGAAAAACCATGATTGTTTCAAAATGATTTTACAGAAAAGTTGACTATGCGTTATACTCTTATACTGAGCAGGAAAGAAAGAATGAGCACTGGTTTCTTGTGTTGATCTTTGTGTTTCAAGAGAGGTTGTGTTTCAACTGAGGAACTGAAGGATATAGCCCATAGAAGTGTGGAAGTATCTAGGGAGAATGAAATTGATTCCCCACAAAAAGAACATGAGTATAATGGAGTAAAACAATGAACAAGAGTTCAGTAATATGTTGCAGACCCCTTTTATCTATAAAGAAGATTCCATTTCAGTTCAGTTTCATGAGCCAGATGTTTTCCACTTTCAAACATAGCATTGCCCAGTTTCGAAACAGCTAATAACATTTTAGTAACTGGGGAAAATTTCCTTTCTTCTTCCCTTTTCTGTTTTTGTTTCCTTGCTTCTTTTTTCTTTTTTTCACATTATAGTGTTAGTATTTAATACATTTTCTATGAATATTCATGAATGTAATAGTGCTAAATTGCTATATCTTTTTGATTTTGCTTTTTGATATGAAAAGTGTACAAAAGTGCTTTTTCAATTTAGATCTCTAGTCAATATAACTCTGAGGATAACATTTTATTCCTAATATTTTTCAGGCAGAGATTTCTAGCATAAAGCTGAACATCTGTTTCCTCATCATTCTGGAATTTCCCTTCCCCACCCCCTTACATTTTTAAAATACTGTATAGTGTGATGACAAGATGATAGCAGATATATAACCTGAAGAAAATATCACATCACTCAAAACTTTTCCAATTTCTCTTGCATTAAGAATATACATTGATCAAGAGGAGACTGAAACACCTTTCTGTGATCTTTACCTTGCCAAATATTCTACATTAATGCCAAATTTAAAAGATAATCCACTGCTTTAGATGAAATCCTTCATTATTTTTAGAGTGAAATGTAAATAGATTCTCAAACCATAGCTAGGGAAGTTAAGAGGTAAATGGGACAGTAGCTTATGTACAAGGCTATCTTCAGTGTAATATTGAATGCTTACTAGAACAGAAAGACCAAACATGCATTCAATAAATATATACATTTTATGATTACAAATTAAAAGCAGGAAACTCCTAGAATAAAACCATGCTTATATTACTGTCATTTCAGTAAGAGTTTCTGACAGTTATAAGTTAATTTTTTTCCAGTATAAGACCATGAAGGGATAAATTAATTTATTGTCCTATTTATATCACTTATATGGGCTTTCGATAGATGAACTGTCACAGAACATCATTAGAACTGAAACAGCTCTTGTTTAATATTTATCATCTGTAGAGTTGGCTAGTCATATTCCATGAATGTTTTGTAAGGTATCACTGATGGTGTACTCTTCAGTGAAAAATACAGTGCTACAAGAAGCATTGAACTTGCAGTGCTCACAGCTCTTCTGATGAGACTTACTACTATAGGATGTTTCTTTTTCTTCCTTGCTACCACAAACCACTCCATTTCTTCAAGGCTATGATGGCTGGGAATGATGGAATTGACATCTGTAGGTCACAGGTCAGAGTAGAGTAAATTAAATGTGTGAAGTGTTACGTAGGACTAGAGGAATAAGACAGAGTAGTGGTGCACATATGTTAGGAAGAAGACAGCAGCATAAGGTATTGTGGACACAGCTTTTGGCACCATGTGATCTTTCTTGCACACATACAATTTGCCTGCTATTTGCCATCCCATCCATTTTTCAAGGAGAAGTCATTATTCAGCCCGTTATGTATACTTACATACATACACAATTTGCATATACATATATATGTATATACATATATATTTGCATATACATATATATATATATATATATATATATATATACCTATATATATAATATATATATATATATATATATATATATAATTATAGTATTTTTTTAAGCTTTCACGGGTGCTTACATGTGTGCTGTTTAGCTTCCCTCGGGTATTATCCCACGTCATTGTAGTGCTGTTAAAGTTGTAGAACGTTTCAGCAGAATCTCATCTGCCATCATCAGGCTTCTGTATGGATGTGGGTCTCACAGCTTTGGTTTCAAATTTGAGGCTGTGAAACCAGAGGCTGTGAGACCCACATCCATACAGAACCTTGATGATGGCAGATGAGATTCTGCTGAAACGTTGCTACAACTTTAACAGCACTACAATGACGTGGGATAATACCCGAAGGAAGTTGAACAGCACACATGTAAGTACCCGCGAAAGCTTAAAAAACAAATATATATAATATATGTACATACATATACATTTGCATATACATATATGTTCAGTTTCCTTCGGGTATTATCCCAGTTCAGTTCAGCTTCTTCGGGTATTATCCACCCATGTCATTGTAGTGCTTTTAAAGCTGTAGCAACGTTTCAGCAGAATCTCATCTGCCATCATCAGGCTTCTGTATATACACATACATATACAATATACACATACAATTTACCTGCTATTTGCCATCCCATCCATTTTTCAAGGAGAAGTCATTATTCAGCCCAGTATGTATACTTATATGTATGTACTTATTAAATTTCTATACTACCCAGTTCACCTAAGTAACTGTGGGCAGTTTACAACAGCATGATAAAACAATAGGAACATGCAAATAAAATCACAGATTAAAAACAGAATTAAAACTAGTTAAAACATTCAAATTAAAAGTAAAAACCAAAGTTAAACAATTTAGAAGACTATAAAGTTTAATGAGGTGGATGCTTAGATCTGGCCCACAAGGCTGCCCTGGAAACAATGAAGGACCGGCCCATGGTGCCTGTGCCAGCAAAAATGGAACTCAGGAGGACCACAGGCGGCCCTCCCAAACTCCGTTTTGGCCATTTTCACTGGCAGAGGATTTCAGGAGGCCGTCACAGCCGAAAACGGAGCTTGGGAGCCCGTTTTCATTGGAAGAGTGCTCAGGCCAACACAAGTACCCCTGACACAAGTGACATCAAGCTGACCACACCCACCCTGGCCCCCTGAAGTCAAACTCAATCCTGATGTGGCTCTCAATGAAATCGAGTTTTACACCCCTGCCTTAAGCAAAAACAAATCTTGACCAGTTCTTCTTCTGTCCAGTTTTCACAAGACTATGTGAAGTCAGGTTCACAAACAAGTTCACTGAAGAGTGTAAGACACTGTGTTTGTGGGAAGAAGCTTGAGCATCAAATCCCATTCATATCATACCAATCATTATGTATGAGATACGTTCCGTTGATTATTTTCCTTTCAGGCTAGGTTTGCATTTTTAGGAGCAGTTTAGATACTAATGCTATACAAATAAATTTAAAATTATCTGGTTGGGCAATATTTTCCATACCCCAGTCTGAAAAGAACAGAATATAAGAGAAGCAATGTAGCAAACAACTCTCCCTTCCAATAGTCTGCTGCCAACTCTCAGCCTTGGCCACCTGAAACAGCTTCATCACTCTGCCTGACTCTAGTTGCTTGAATGACTCGTCATACTAGCAACTAACAGGCAAAACATAAATTTTAACTCTGAATCACAGACAGTAAATTATCGCAAAATATTTAAAAACAATCTGGTTAATTTCTACTTTGGTCAAGTTTATTCCACTACATCAGCACTTTACTCTCTCATCTGAAAATATCTGTCATAACTAAAAGATAAAGAAGGATCTATGATACAATTCTTGTATTTAAGAGAAAAACAAGTGCAATAAGTTTATTATACTGCATTTTAATTTGGTCTTTATGGGAAGCAATAAGTAATTTTGGAGATCTCGCCAGGGTTAGTTCCCAGAAGACTTTTAATCCAGTTCCACAATTTATCAGTCCCTGTCGATAATTTTTCCTTCTGGGCTATGGATGCATGGGAATTTTTTTTGAAGAAGGGCTTCAGACTTTGAATATAGGGATAAAATTCCTCTGTTGTTCATTGACACATGCTTCTCTTTTGGAGAGACTTTGCAAGAGCGTGAAAAAGATGTGACTGTTTTAATGAATCGGATTATTAAAGCAGTATATATTTGAAGCAACTCTCAAAGCTGAAAAAGCCCACAGCTTAAAAAATGTACTGTGAGAGATGCTGCACATCCAAAGTGCTTCTTCCAAATAATTTTGTAGTTACAGCCCTAATTTTTATTTGTCACTCAAAAGCTATATATAAGCTTAAATACATAAGATCCTGAAAAGACTAACATGGCAGAAAAAAAAATCATATTGAATTTCACCTAATAACTCAGTACGTTTTTTCCTGTCCTATTAAGGTATGTAATGTAAAATTATTACCATATGAAGGAAGCAACCTTCTCTATAGGTACAATTGCATCATATCAAAAAGCTTAAGGTTGTGAGCTGTTTCTACAAGTCTATTAGGACTTCCTGGCCACATTGACTGCAGTTTTAAAAAAAGAGGAAAAATGACAAGTTTTTTTTTTCCCCTGACTAGATCCATGTATAGCTGAAGTTATTATGGGTGGAAAGAAGGGCTTTGTACATAAGAATACAATGAGTGGGAGTTTAAGTTGTTCTAATTGGAACTTAAGTTGTTCCAATGTCCCTCAGCATTCCTTTTCTCTTTGCTAATTTAGTAACATGTGATTGGCCTGTTCCATTTTATACCAATTTTTTGGCTATTATGCTCACCAAACTATGTGAATGACAACATCTGTGTGGGTGTTGGTCAGAAAGGATCCAAGACAAGCCTGCTTTATAACAAGTGTACCTAAATGTGAACATGAGGCAATTTCACGAGCCATGAGGATGACCAGTTAACTATTTAATAATCAAGGATTATGCAACAGGAATACATTGTTTGTACTGAAATTATATTCAAATCAAAAAATAGCATAGAGATTATTTTTAGGTTGGGAGGGACAGAATCATTAAAGCACATTCTTTAAAAGTAGAAGATCCCATAGATTCAAAATTCTTCAAATGGGACAGGAAAATCCACTGCCAGTAAGATAAGGATGGTGTGTCAAAGAGATGAGAGCCATGGTGTATAATTAAGGTATCAAGTTAGAAATCAGGAAACCATTCATTCTAATTCCATTTTGGGCATGAAGCCAGATGGGTGATCTTGGGCCAATCATACCCCTTCATTCCCAGGAAGAAGGGAAAGGCAAACCACTTCTGAAAATCCATGCCAAGAAAGGCAATAGATTTGTTTCCATAGAAAATCTTTTTCATTTCCAGATAAGTATTTTGATAGCTATAATTTCCTCAGCCAACTCTAAATATTTTATGCCAGTAAAATAAATATAATATGTAAGAGATGATCTGAAATAATAGAATATGCCATTTAGGAAGGTAAATAACTGAAATTGGCTTGTTTTCTTTTGAAGCAGAAGATGCAATTTTTGCCATTATGCCTATGGAATTAATTATTAGAATACTCACCATACAAACATATAAAAATAATCATGATATGGAACATCTGGAGATTCTATCATAATTTTATTTTTTACTGATTGTCAGCATTTCAAGCTAAGTCAAGATAGAAAGCAAACTTTGCAAGGATTATAGGGATACTCCCAATAATTATCCTACAATAATTAGTTGTAGGATGGTAATACTAACAGAATCTTAAAAATCTGCAAAATTTCTTTCAGCCTCTTCTAATACCAAACAGAATCAAGGCAGGGATACTTTGAGTTTCTTTCTTGCATTTATTTTTCCTTTCCTGGGACTGAGTTGCTTTATTATCTCTCAGTTATTCCTGCATACTGTTGTCCTTCACAGTATTGTGATTACCTTCACAGATTAAGTTACAGTCTGAAATGTATTTATGTACATTCTGTTTTCCAGTGAAAAGGTCATGCTGTGGCACTGGGCAGAAAAATAAAAGATCCCATTTCCCCAAATTTCATGGGAACAACAAAGCAGGGTTTTACATCTACCTGCCATGAAAAGATTATGAAAAGGATCTGGTTATTGAACAGAGGATGATGGAAAGTTTGAATAGAAGATTTCTGTTCAAATGTTTGAATCCAGTCCTTCTGGTAGGATGAACTATCATTCATACAGAACTATGACCCACACATGCAGAGTTTAAGATAACTTTTTTGTTATGTTCTGCCTATAATACAGGAATCTTCAGCCTTCTTTTGGGAACAAATAGATAAGGCTCCATGGAACATTGGGGAGGGGGGTGTCAGCCCTAACCCATTTGCAGTTGCATAGTGATGCAGGCTAACTTCATGCTTGAGCCCTCCTCCCTGCCAGGTTAGGTGCTTGGCAACAGTACTTGTTCCTTTGTCAAAAATGTCAAAAAGTAATATTTATATAAAGGTTTGTACAGGTAGTCTTCAATTAACAATGGTAATTAACGTAGCTGCAAAGCACAATGTCATATGACCACACCATCTTACGATGGCAGTTCTGGAAATTCCAGTTGTGGTCATTAGGTAAGACATAATGTGGTCACTATTTGCAATTTAGTCCTGGCTTTGCTACTGACTTTGTTGGAAGCTGGCAGTCGAGGTCACAAATAGAATAGAATTCTTTACTGGCCAAGTGTGGTTAGATACACAAGGAATGTGTTTCTGGTGCATAAGCTCTCAATGTATATACAACAATAGTGATAAATCATTAACGTAGTCATTGTAAAATACATTCATCATAAAATATTAGAGGCAATACTTAGTGATAATCATAGATATTAAATAATCAACTAACATAAATCATACTAGGATACTAAATAAGCAATATAAATCATAAGATACAAGCAACAAAGTTATAGTCATAAGAAAATAAGGAGATAGGTAATAGGGAAGATGAGAATAATGATGATAATACTGTCTTTTTAGATAGTTTGACAGTGTTGTGGAAATTAGTTGTTTAGCAGAGTGATGGTATTGGAGGGGGGAACTGACCTTGGATCTAATTGTTCTGACCTGCAGTGCCCTATAGCATCATTTTGAGGGTAGAAGTGGAAACTGTTTATGTCCAGGAGGTGAGGGGTCTTTAGATATTTTCACAGTCCTCTTTCTGGCTCTTGCAGTATGCAGGTTCTCAACAGAAGGCAGATTGGAAGCAATTGTTTTTTCTGCACTTCTAATTATCTGTTGAAGTCTGTATTTGTCTTGATTGGTTGCAGTGCCCAACCATACAGTTATAGAGGTGCAGATGACAGACTCAATAATTCCTCTATAGAATGGTGATCATAGGACTGCAGGACAGTGCAATTATTATAAATTGCAAGTCAGTTGACAACCATCTGAACTGGAATCATGTGATTTCAAGGATGCTATAATGACTGCAACTTTCTCAAACTATTCAAAACTTTGAATGGTAACTGAACGATTGGTCAAGCTAGAGACCAGCTTCACTGAGTACTACCTGTATATGTTTTCTAAAAGACCTGGCTGAATGCATTTTTTTCCAAAACATACAAGATAGTGCCTTACAAAAGTTGATGAGACTTTTAATATCAATGATTAAATCAAATGTGTGTGTAAAGCCTTCCAACCTGCCTGAAACATTTAGATTTTGTCTTTTCCGACAAGCTTTTGACTGCTATTCATTTCACTTCTATTCTGTTGAATTGCATGGCTGCCTCGCAACAGTTATAACTCCATCTTGTATGGAGAAGAAATACATTTCTCATGATATATTTTATCTTTTATTTAGTGTCAAAAAGTCTTCCCTATATGGGGACTTAGAACTGTAACTACGGTGGCTGTGTAAGTAGATAGAAAATTAGCTGACTAAGCTGGAGAGAATGCTGGAAAGGCTTAGGGTTGAGTCCATCTGGGACTGTGCTGTCATGCTGACCAATTAATTATTATTCATTGGTCCCAAGGGTGGAAGTCTTGCATTAGTAACACAGTCATATAGAGGAAACTCTATTTATGGTTTTTCCTTCCTTCTCTAATCCATAAATTTAACAATAGGGCATTAACTTTAAAGAAAAGTTATCCACCATTGCTTGTTGTCTTTGGTATGTTTGAAAATGATTTGCTGAGACTTTTCCCTTAGTTTTTTGTAGCTTGGAAGATTTCCACATGCCATAGTTTTCGCCCCATTTCTATCTCCCTTTTATCCTTCTTTATCATTTTGAAGCCAACCTTCAGTATATTTTGCTTCTGATGACCTTGAAAAGACAAAATGTTTTAGCTTTCCTTTTAGATAGGGTAATTGAAGCAGCAACAAGATTCAAACCATGCTGAACTGGCTTTGTTCTTGAGATTACAAAATATTCTAACCTTCAGTATACATAAAAGGAAACAAATGCCAAGAATACAAAGAAAGGTATCCACATTTTCAGTACAGGTTGTGTGCATTTGTGTGTCTGGATATTTGCATAAATAAATATACAAATGAGCAGTTGTTCATATAGAAGTCACCCTGATATAACAATCTATTGTTTATGTTAAAAAGTCTTTGCTAGCCATAATTCTGATGATTAGCTGGGTATTTTTTGAAACAACTCAGATTTTGACTATATTGTACAGCATTTTGCTTGGGGCCAAAGACAACCAACCTTTTTCAGGTCTAACTAGATCTTTCTAAAGTTACTCATGTAAAAGTATTACATAGCATTTTTTAGTCCTTAATGGACTTTTTTCTATGTGTGTAAACAAAAAGAAAATGAAAAATAGCTCTGGAAAATTACAAGAGTGTTGTAAGTGGAATATTTTTCTCTTGCTTTTATTATTTTTTAAATAAATAACTCAAAGTGGCAAAATACTCCTTCCTCCTTCTATTTTCCCCATGACAACAACCCAGGGAGGTAAGTTGTGCTGATAATATCTAAATCCGCATAAACTTATATAAATGAGCAGTGCAATTGCATAATTAAAAATAATGTCCAGAAGAAGATTCTTTAAGACCTGATTGAGTTTTGAAGAAAATTGAATCACAGCTATGTATTTCACAAGTAGTGAAACAATGTAACCATGTTAAGAGAAATAAAATCACACTGATGACACAGTAATAACTAAATAAATTTGATCTCAGGGATATAGGTAATCTGAATAGATACGGTATTATTTACTGTCACTGATACTGTAACATCTTTGCAATGGAAGCAGTAGATAAAATGTGGGTTAATGAGGGATCCTTGGTGCTCTGTGAGCTTGGTTGTTTTCTTGCAGACATTTTATTACCCAAACTAGATAACATTATCAGTGCTAATGAAGCATCACAAGAAAACAACCAAGCTCAGAGAGCATTCAGGACCCCTCATTTCAACCTTATAAATATTCTCTTACATTAATGTGGATTAATGTCTCAGGACCTCCTTCACAGGTGTAAAATCTTTATTCAAATGAGATATCCCATAATCTCCTCTCAAGAACAGTTGCATTAAATCTTGCTAGAGTGAGCATTATTCTGAATTTTGGAACTGTTATTTTACATAGATATATAGCCAGTCTGCAAAAAAAAAAAAAAANACATAGATATATAGCCAGTCTGAAAAAAAAAAAAAAAAGTGAATGATTGTCCAAGTACATATATCTGTGTAAGGCAGTCAGGTCTAAATTCTTGGCACTCAGTAAGAAATCATAGCACTTCACTTTTTAAATGTTATGTTTTACCCTACAATGAAAAAAAAAATCATTGCATGTAACACTCTCCCTAAATACTTGAAAATTTTAACAATGGGAAGGAAGTTAGAACTTAATACATACGTATAACTGTTGTGGAGATTGTACATTCTTAAGAATATATTTTTTACCTGAAAAGTTATCATGATTTGCTTCATGGCTATCAAGAATGCACAACTCAAAGCTTGAAAACAAAGTTAATTTTTAAAGTTTTCTTATTTAATCTTTGTATTCTGTGTAACTGGCTGTTTGGAAAGAAAGGATTTCTTTTTGTGAGGTTTTAATTTGCTTGAATGAAAAATGTCCTCACAAAACAAGACCTGAGATTGGCATTTCTTAGGGGAATTTTTTTATCATACAGAAGCAGATATGAGATCCCTGTACAGAACACTCTGCCCGTATCTACATCCTTCCACCCTATCTTTTCTAATCCAAATTGTTTCTCACAGCAATTTTATTTTATTGTCCTGTCAGGAGATATATATGTATATATGGCTGTTGAGAAATGAGGACTACTACTTTGACTGGTGCAGATTTCAGAAATAGTAGGCCATTCCACGGCTATAAATGGATTACCATTAATGAGGGTTCACACATTGTCCAGTAAACCTTCAAGGGCTTGTTTGTCTAGAGGGTGGAGATGAAATGCTTCTTGCATGTTGTTGGAGGATGGAACAACGTGAAGAGAAGGTTAGTTATGATTTCAACACTGCATTAGGTGACATCAGTGTAAATTGAATGTCTTAAGAAGCAAGTCATTGACCGAAGGCACACTCAGGGCTTCAAAAATTTTAGCAAAGAGTTCTATGCCTGGTTGCTGGGTGGGCATGGCCATGATGGGTGTGGCCTAGTCAGCTCCTGCACTACAGCAGGCGGGGCATTTTTGCCCTCCCCGGGCTCCAGAGGTTTTCCTTGAGCCTCCGGGAGGGTGAAAATGGCCTCCATGGGCTCTGGAGGCTCTCTGGAAGCTGGAAATGGGACCATTTCCAGCCTTCCCAAACTTCCAGGAGGCCCTTTTTTTGCTCTCCGCATGCACCCAGTACTTACATGCATCCAAAACTGACCATGTGGGGACTCCGGGGAGGGGAGGGGAGGGGTGGGCAGGACCAACCAAGAGTAGGATTTGGGGGTTCTCTGAACTGCATAGAATCTTAGGTAGGGCTCTCCTGAATCTCTGTGAACCCCCAGCAGCCCACCCCTGGGCACACTGGCCAGATCTTCACACAAAGCAGTACATTTTCTTTATCCAATTACCCAAGAATAGTACTGGATAAAAATGTATGTTAAATGTTTGATACAGAGTGGCCATAAATGTTTAATATAGAGTGGCCATAAATAGCATATTGTCAAAGACGGCCAATGCATCTAATCGAGAACAGTAAATTGTCTGTCGTTTTAGAGAGAAAAAATTAACTCCAAAGGAACGGTGTTTATAACTTTCAGTTGATTTCACTCCGTACAAGATTATTTTTCCAGTCTTCTATTTCTAATTCAACACAATGTAGAGAATGTTAAAATATCTGCTGCTTTGTTTTCCATTGGAAATTATTGGTTCACATTGCTAGGCAGCAATAACTCACTATCAGTTTACATGAGTAGTAGTCAGCCAACAAACATGACAGAATGTTAGTTTTGTCATTTGCCATTGTTTTTGTGCATGCTGGTTGACCATGAGTTAACAAAACAAAGCAACCAGGACTGAATTTTTTTTTCTGATCATTAAGAACTGGTCAAGAGATGGAGTTGCAGTTATGTTAGCTAGTTAAATAAGAAAAATCAGTCCCTCCTTTATATTCCAAATCATTTCTTAGAGTAAGCAGTTTTTCTTTGGTGATAACTGAAATGAGTTTAACTTCCTCCTTATGTAGTTATCTCAGTTCTATTCGATGAAACTCTATCTAACTCTTTTGACTTTTTAACAAATTTATTTTGTGATGCTTGTGATCAGTGCTCCTAAATTATCTATCTATTATCCATCCATCCATCCATCTATACATACACACGCATACACAGACCCACACACACCTACAGGCCTATTTCCATTTCATTTTCCACCACTTGTATAATTGCTGCATTTCCATTCCCACGGGTTTGATTTTGCTGTCGTAATGTTTAAATTCCCTGGTAGGATCCTTTAATCCTCTCTAAGATTTCTGGCACTTATTTATTTTACTATGTTTTATGCTGCTTCAAATACCAGCTTTTAGCAGTGTTCAATCAAACATATAAAGAAAGTTAAGAGAAAACACTCATGGAAATTCCAAATATATTCACCAGCTCCATATATATGAGTCTACATGACAAATGACAATTTTAGATTATTATTATTACTATTTGCTATTTTATGGGCAGGCTGCAACCTGTCCTAAGACATATTACATTACAACAATAGAAATTTGTTGTAAGCCAAATCTCTTGCATTTTAAAGAAATACAATATAGGCAAACAACAACAAAATTCTCTTTGTCTCCAGCAACTATAATGTGCTATAATACATTAGAGATTAGAAAGAAACCATTTAGTCCAGAAAAAGAACTCAACAGTCTCCTTGAGAAATGAAGAATTACCAAGTACTGAAATGACTGCATTCAATTAGGCCAGTACTTTTAATGGGATATTGAATTTTAATGAGATATTTCTGGTTCAGAAAGGCTCAGGCAACAAGCTACTAAATCAGTTCCTTTTGCAACTAATGGATCAACAATCAGTTGATCCCAGAAAGCAAACTTGCACTTGTAGAAAAACACCAATAAGAAGAAAAAAAGTCTTTCTGATGGGTTTTTATTATCATTCAGGTTCTGGGTTATCTGACTATTGACATGATCACCAGACTGAGTATCTCACCTCTTGCCAACTTCTGACAAGGTGAATGCATGTGCCCAGTTTTGAAAACTGGGCTATAAAATTCTGGTCACATTCAGACAATTTATCAGTATAAAAGCTATCTTAATTTATGTAGCAGCATTTTTTTAAAGAAATGGATACATCTGAAGGTGCAGTAAAAATTGAAAACATATCCATTAAGTTGGATGAGCCAGTACCTATTGAGGGAGTAAGCTTAGAAAAATGAGATGACAGGCCAGGAAGTAGGCTGTTTGCCAGACAAGGTAGCTGAGTATTCTTATCCTAGATGACAGTTTCAAAAACTTAGCAATAGCGCATATTAATAATTTCAGTGACAAAATGCATTTTTCGAATCAGCATGAAACTCTTGAAAAGTCACCAGTTATTTGCCTTATAAGATGAAAGGAGCTGTGGAATGTGCTGGCTTCAAAATGGAGTCCCTGTCTTGTCAGCATTTTAAGGGGTTTCCTGCTTTAGTAGGTTCAAAGAGCAATTACAGGCTCCAGCAAAAGTACAACAAATGGAAAACAGATGGTTTGGCTCTCCCCAAACCCTGGAGAATTAGCCAAAGCTAGACCCAAGACCATTTAATAAGCTGAAGGGAAAGTTATCTTCCTTTTCTCCCAAGACAGGAAGTGCTATTACATTGAGAGAGAAATTCAGTGGCTACTACCCTTTTTATACACTTATCTCAAAGCCCAACACTGAAGTCCATAGAGGAAGAGGATAAATGATACTAAAAAGCTGCTTTCTTTCCTACTTTCATGTCTCATTTCCCTCAGAAATCCTTTGACAGCCAAGAATGGGAGGGTAACCTTTAGTTGTTCTGCATACAGTATGCTTGTAACTTAAGTTTTCATTCCAGTTGCTGATTTAGGGGCCTACGTATACTTTGCCCTTGAGAGGAATATGTGGCAGGTTAAACAGCATGAGGTCAAAGATTTGTCTTCTTTTCTCAAGGATAATTTTTACTTCTAACCCTCAGATGTAGGATTCCAGATTAAAGTTAACTCTAACATCTGGAAGTCTAATGAATGGGAGCTCACAACCTCCTTGGTTACTGGGTCCACTGTCAAACTTTTCTTGCCATTTGGAAGTTTTGTTTAACAGCAGATGCTCTCAGAAAGCTCTACTTTATAGCATAATTTGTCTGGACCCTCTCTCTTTCCCATTATTCAAGCTTTGGCCTGTTTTCAAAAAAACTGTATTTTGAAAAGTATACTTTTAGATCATTTTGTTTGTGTTCTTTCCATCTTTGGCTGCCTAATTTGTAGTCATAGCCAAACATGGCTGCATAATATCAATATATGGAGTACTCAGAAAATGTTTTTAATTCCTTGCTGCTGGAATTGATTTCGTTATGTACTTTGGAGAGTAGAAGCTTAAGTCATTAATTTACCCATGTTCTGAAAATTCTACATCTCATACAGCAACATTTTATTTTCTATCCTTTCCTGCTAAGATATCAGAGGTTTTAATGATCATATATGTCCCTTTCACCTGCTGTCTGACTCTTCTTACCAGGGTGTCATCAAGAGAGATTGCCAGGAAAAACTAAGACCTTCTGGAACTGCAGTTCTTACAAGAGAACTATTGCTTAAGCAAGTACACATCTTTCACATTCATAAAATCTTCAGTGCCAACATCTTTGTACAAATACTCTCGTCCTCAGTGTGTACAAGCAGTGGAAAAAGATTTCTTTTTTTGAAAAAGGTCAGAAAAAAGTGTGGGTTGGAATTAATAGGAAATGTCATGTGTTCTGGGAAAACTGAGCTTGCTTTTAAAACTCTTGGACTTAGTACAAAGAACCAATCATTTACTAAGCCTTTCGCTGTCTGCTGAAGATTATAATGACTGAATGGAAAATAAATAAATGTGGCCAAATTCTAACCAAAAGGGGGCAAACATTTGAAGAAAGGTGATGCTAAAGTTGCCAGGTGTGGCACAGGGTGGCATACATACAAAAACTAGGCCACAAGCATACAAGCTGCTAAAAAGCTGTGAGAACGGGCTAATGTATGCAAGCAACAGATTTTTTTTTCACTGAATAATCAGTCTTCAGATCAGATATTGCTTTGTTTTCATGTCTGATGAACACAACTGTGAGTCTGTCCTTTCAGTTCCTCCCTCATGCCCTTTGGTATGAATGATTTACTTGCTTGTATAATTGTTATATTTCATACATTCAACTCTTTCATTGAAAAACACAGGCATATTTTAGCTTTACAAAACTTGGGACCAATTTGATTTGATTTGCTGAAGGCAAAATTAGTCACATCTGGCACAATTAAATGCTACTGGATCTGTTATAGAGTCAGTGGGTGCCTCACAACTATTCCAGCCTGGCTTCTTTCCTCTTAATATGTTGGGATTACAATGCCCAACATTCCCTGCAAATATTGAGCGCAAAGCAACTCAAGCTATTGCTTGATGGAAAACTCATCATTGGCATGCTTGGAATTCAGTCAAACATTATTTTTTTTGTCTTATGCTTTGGGAAATACACACAAGACATTGAGTACTTTTGGCACAACATGGGCTACAGACTGGATTTTTAAGTTGATGTCATTCCTTCTGCTTAAATCTGTAGGAACATATTGTCAAGCCATTGCTCACCAAATCTTTGTTTTAGTTGGGCAAAAGTAATTTAGCTCATTATGGTTTGAAGACAACTTCTTCCCCCTTCTAACCACAGCTAGCTTTATGAATTCAACTGGCTATATATCAATATTTATTTTGCAGCACTTGACACATTCCAAAAAATCATTCCTAGATTCCACTGCAGGCTATAGGTTGCTTTGTGTTCGTTTATTGCCATCTAGAAATAAGGCTATTCCATACAAAATAGCAATCTGTCATTATTCTGCATAGAATAGTCTTTGTTGTCTAGTGTTATTATTTGCCTGTCAGAATGATTTTTCTTCTCCCTTATAATTTAAAGGAAGTACAATTCGTGCCATTTGATTATAACGACTAAGGCAAGTTCGGACTAAAATGTTGCTGCACACCAGAAAGCAAAGCAATAGTTCTGTCTACCTCAGATCCATTCCAGCAGGTAGAAGCCGACATTTAAAAATTTTGCAAAATACCATGATGCACCATTTTAGCTTCCCACAATCCTTCTAACACCGCTGAAGGAATTTAGACTGTTGATGCTATTAAGTAAACCTTCAGGGAACTTTTTAGCAAAGGAAAAAAGGTTGGCCTTCCAAATCTGGGCTGCATAAATCCAGTGACTAATAGTTATAGTTATATAATAACTTTATTACTATAAATATATAATATTTATATAATATCGTATAATATATAATATTTATATAAAATAGTTATATAATAACTTTATTACTAATAGTTAATAGTTATATAGGCAAATAGTTATAGTTGCTGATCTCTCTTTGCTACCATCTAGTGATCATCTGAATTTCTGCAATCTGGTAGCATTACAAGATTACAATTGGAAACCATACTGCTGATTTATATATTGAATTTAATGGGGTTCTAAGTGATGTATAATGCTGAGCACACCATCAGGTTTAAAATAATCTCTGCTGATTGCTCATAGAGCCATTCTAGACACCAACAGGCTTCCTATCCCATGCTGTAATAGTTCGTACCTTCCTTTTTCTGCCTTCAAACTTGCCTTTTGGGGACAGAAGCCTAATACTTGCATTTACCCCCTTTTTTGTCAAAAAAATGTGCATATACATAAACCTCATGAATCTACTTAAACATGTAAGCATTTAACAACTTCTATTAACACCAATTTTCTCCCCAAAATTCTTCATTCCCCACTATTTGAAAAAGAAAGTCCAGGCAATCAGGTACTTGACACAAGAAGGCTATCTTCATTTGCTGTTGCTGTGACTGGCTAGGAAACTAAGTTATGAGTATCTTGTCAGAAATATTTGAAGAGGGACATTCTTGCAAATGGCCAGTCACAGAACAAGTATGAGCTCATGCAAGTTTTATTTACTCCCACTTGAAAAGAAATGCTTTGCCAGTGCTCCCCTGCATATATGCATTATAAATTTTAGAAAAAGACAGTCCATGCCAGTGAATATTGTCAGGGGAAAGAGTGTTCAGAAAGAAATGCTGCTAGACCTCCCATTTCCAATTATTTTGTTTTCAATTTAGATTCTCCTTAGAAAAAAAAAATCAATGAATCAACATAGGTCAACCAGGATCATGTCACTATTATTTCTCTTCTTAAAAAAGACATTTTGATGACAATCAGAGTAATTGGGGGGTCACTCTTGCTTCACACCTGTCCCAAACATTCAACATGACACATATAATGATTTTTAAACTCTATATTATCTTCGTTATGCCATCTGTTGGAAGAAATATCCTTCTGGGTTCAGTTCCAAGTGGGGAAAAAGACATTGGATTCATGGAAGTTGCTTGGAAAGAAGGTTTATTGATGAACAGGTTCACATGCCTTGGAAATCTTGGATAAAGAAAAGGGAAGAGATGCTGAAAGTCCCTGGGTTTTATGCCCTCTCTGGGCTTTGAACTTTCTGAGTCATGGGAAGAGTATCCTGATTGGTTGTCAGACTCCCATGCAGGGGTAGCTTGGTTGAATCTTGCTGGGTGATGTAATCTTCCCAGGTGCCATGTGGTGAGATGGATAGAGGGCATGTCCTGAGGGCCATATCTTAATCCCATCACCCTGGAGCTGGAGACGGGCAGGGGGCTGCAGGAAGGTGCTTTATCTTGTTTCTCCTTTTCTCATCCAAGGGAAATATAATATTCTGTATTTTTAATATTTCCTAGAATATTTAATTCTTCTAGGAAAGGAATGGGTGCTAACTTTCTATACTTCCAAATAGGCATGCCATCCAAATCTCAAATCCTGCCTTCCAATTCCAACAACCTCCTATTGCTCAAAATCACCCACTCTTTTTCTGTACCTGACAGAAAGCAGCAAAATATAATTTTAGATCAGGTAGTCCTAGCCCACTTCTTTTTTTAACATCTTGCAACAATTTATTCTTGATTTTTAGCTTGCCATATACATTTAGAAATATCTTTTTGCCATTGTTTGAACTGTACAACAGTTGTCAATATCAATATTGTTTGAAATAAAAAATAGCACCTTAGGTAAAACATGCATCTTAGTCACTGAAATTCTACCCAACAACAGATGTAATTTGTTCCACTTTGATAAGTCTTTTACACATTGTTCCACAGTTTAACATAGTTATTCTGCATCAATATAAAATTCACGTTGGTCACTATAACCCATAAATATTTAGCTTCTTAATATTAAAACCAGATGTTTTCACCAGTCTCTTGATCCTGTGTATTCTTATTCTTAATTCTGTGTATTCTTATTCTTAATTCTTATTCTTTGTTTTTGTTTATTTACTTTAAAACCAGCTAATGCCTTCAGTTTCTTTATTAAGAATTTAATACCACTCTGAGACTCTTGGAAAATCAAAACTAGATCATCAGCAAAACTCCTTAATTTTTAAGTCTCTTTTTTTAGTTTTCACTCCCATTATTTTCTCTTTTTGTCTAATGTCTTTGTACAAAATGTGTGTGTGTGTGCTTGTGAATGTGTGTATAAATACATAGAGACACTTAATTTCTTGAGTAAAACTCTCCCCAAAGTCCACATCTTCATCTGTTTTGTTTTCTAACATGCATCTTTTAAGAGAGACAGGAATTCCATGTATTGCTAATGGTTGCAACTCTGACAATGTGAACTAGTCAAAAACTGACTCCAGCCAACATGTCCAGATCCCACATTCCAAACACAGGGCATTCCACCACGCTTGGCTGATGTTATTTTCTTTTTGGCACGTGGACACACACATGCACTGCCCACAGCAGTCAGTTTTGAGGTTTCCTTGATGATGGAAAACACATGTTTTCAGCCATGTTACTGTTGTTCTGTCCCTAAAATAAGAACGAAAACAAGAGTTTGCGTGAGTCATTGCAAGAAGTCCCATTGTCAGGTTTTTAATCATGTCCTGTATGAGGGTTGGTTTTTTTTCCAGCTAATACCAGAGACTTTATTCAACAGTCATGCCATGAGATAAAACCCTACGGAATTACTCCAGGCACTTTTCTCTTGGCCTTTAAATTCTTTTCTCATGCAGTCTGTTGACTGAGTGATTCAGAGATACTTTGGGCTTCATATCCAGATTTCTAGAAGGAAGATGAACTGATGGGCATAAAAAGTTGGAAAATTATATGCTTTTATGTTAAGAAATGTTCCTTTTATTAACAAATAAGTTCCTTTTGCAACAGTAAAAGAAGTGGAATAAGATATATTATTGTGTACCTGTTCAATAATTCTTAAAATTAACCAATGCAATCCTAAATGCACAATAATATATTTCCTAATTTTGATATTTATGCAAGCAAATGTTTTAGGACATTGTGTTAAAACAATGTCAAACAAAGTTATTTCTGTTTAGAGGTTATTGATATATAGGTGAAATTGCTGGATGCATCTGAAAACCAAAACCTGTCCACATAAGTAGCAGCTTACAATGCTGTTTTATGGATGTGTAGTCAAATGTCATTCCTACCTTTTATGGGACTGTTTCCATTCAATTGTGACCCCAGAGCCTCTCCCTTCTGCTGACTCAGGATAACCCACTTTCTATCTCATTTGTCACTCTCTATCCTATCTCTATTGTGTTTCTTTCATGTCATTGTCAACTTGTTTTGTACTGATTGCTGAGTATGCTGCTTATTATAATGATATTAGTTTTCTTTTCAACACCTCACTTTTCAACATCTCACCTTCTTTTCTTTTCAACACACAACTAGCAATGAAAACATCCCCCAGTGAAGACACTGCTACAGAAATAACAAGGCTCTGACTTCAGAATTCTATCTGGGTTTCCCCGTGCTGGTTGAGAGGCCTTTCCCCTCACATATTCAGACATCTCATCATTTAAAATAATGAGAATTAAAGAAATATAATGGAAGATATCAGGGTAGAACTAGCCCGCATGAGAACAAAAGACCATTCCACAATGGCCCATTATGGGAGAAAGTGGCAAGAGGGTGACAAGCACCAGGGAGAAAGCAGAACTGCTTAGCTCTTTATTTGCATCTGTCTTTACACAAAAGGAAAAAAACAATTCAACCTATCAAAAACAGTGCCATAAAAACAGATTATGAATACAAGTTAAAATAGGTAAGAAAATGGTAAGAGAGCACCTGTCCACCCTAGATGAGTTCAGATCACTATAACCAGATGGATTACACCTCAAGGTTCTGAAGGAAGTGGCAGAGATGATCTCAGAACCACTGAAGTGTATCTTTCAAAGACTCTGGAGCACTGGGGAATTACCAAAGGACTGGAAAAGAGCTGATGTAATTTCCATCTTCGAAAAAGGAAAAAGTATTAGATCCAGGAAACTACAGATCTATCAGCCTGGTCTCAATACCTGGGAAGATTCTGGAAAAGATAATCAAGCAATGAGTATGCAAATACCCAGAGGCAAACAAAGTCATAACCAAAGCCAACAGGGTTTGTCAAAAACAGATCATGTCAGACATATCTTATTGCATTCTTTGACAAAGTGATAAAGTTAGTGTAACAGAGAAATGCTGTGGATATAATTTATTTGGACTTCAGTAAGGCATTTGATAAAGTAGACCACAACTTACTACTTGATAAAACTGGCTGACCAATTGTACTCAACATGTACTCCTCAATGGAACTGCATCTACATGGATGGTAGAATGTAGATGCAATGGGATACCCCAAGGCTCTGTTTTAGGCCCATTACTCTTCAACATCTTCATCAATGTTATGGATGAGAGGATATATAGGGAACTCATCAAATTTGCAACTGATACCAAGCTGACAGGAGCAGCCAATACTCCAGCTTAAGATACAGGAAGGTCTTGACAGACTTGAACATCGGTGCTATCTAACAAAATGAAATTCAGTGGTGAAAAAAATAAGGTTCTACATTTAGGCAAGAAAAACCAAATGCACAGGTATACTATAGGTCAAGTGTGTCAAACTCATGGCCCATGGGCCATACGCATCACACGCTTGCCATGCCCACCCTCGGTTTAGTGAAGGAGAAAAAAGTCATGATATGTCCCATGATGACGTGATGCCATGAGTTTGATACCCCTGGTATAGGTGGTAGCTGGTTCAATAGTAGTAATTGTGGGAGAGATCTTGGAGTCCCAATGTGCAATCACTTAAATGTGAGCCAGAAGTGTGCTTAAGATGCCAAAAACAATCAGTCAAACAACTTGCCTCCAGAAGTTGTAAATGCTCCAACACTGGAAGTTTTTAAGAAAAAATTGTACAACCATTTGTCTGAAATAGTATAGGGTTTCTGTCTGATCAGGGGACTAAAAGACCTCCAAGGACTAAAAGATCTCCAAGGTACCTTCCAACTTTGTCATTCTATTCTGTTCTGTTCTGTTCTGTTTATACAAGCACTAACTAGTTCTGAAACTATTTTCTTATTTCACATGGAGGGGTAGTTAAAATTGACTAATAAGAAATCAAAGCTCATCTCAACATTTCCATTATTTTGTGGACGCATACCTAGTAATTATTATTATTATTGTTATTGTTGTTGTTGTTATTTTCCCCATAACAATAACCTGTGAAGTGAGTTGGGCTGAGAGAAAAGTTTTCATGTATAAGGCAGGACTAGAACTCATGGTCTCCCAGTCTCTAGCCTTGTGCTTTAACCACTAGACCAAACTAGGTCTCAGTTTATTATAATGTTATAAACCATATGAAACACCACCAGACTAAACATGCATATCTGTGATCACACCTTATAATGATTCCATGGCTTTGCTTTCAAGATAGTGAGTGGTAAAACATAATAGAATGAATAGTGAGGCTCTTTTTAATAGTGTTGGAATAAAGCATAAACATTATTTTTATATCAGTAGAACAAATGTCGTTTTAAGGCTGTGTCACTCAAGGGCTGGGACAATGTAAATACAACTTTCAACAAACAAAAGAGAAAATTCTTATGAATTACATCATGGTTAAATGCATATGAAAACAGGGTACTTCCTTCTATTGTTATAAAATGGTAATATTATTGACCATGTTGTCATTTAGAGAGTAGCAGTTATGAGGTCCTTCATATATCAGATCTGATATTGCAAGTTAACAGTGAAAGCAAAGTATTTACTTTTAATACTTTAATAAAATAGAAGATGAAGTACACTGCTTCTGCTAATCCTTTATTTCAGATGCAAATAAATAAAAGTAGCAAACTATATCACTCAGAGCCTGGGTTGCTTTATCTCCTGTCCTACTAGTGCATCTAAACTTAGTTTACTAGGTCAAAACCTGGCTACCTTTCTCTCACACGGAGCTTATCTGAGCAATTGTTCCTGGTGGCATAGAGCAGGGATCTCAAATCTTGGCAACTTTAAGCCTGAATTCTGCGAGTTGAAGTCCTCCAGGCTTAAAGTTGCCAGGGTTGGACACCCGGGCATAGAATATGACCTTAAATAGGAGTCTTTGTTGTCCCAAAACAAACAGCTGACCATCCATTTCAGTATTGCTTCCCTGTAATGATTCAAGTGGCAGAACTCAGCCTGAGACCTTTTGCAAGCAAGACAAGAGCTAAGATTCTTTCATTACTTTATACACGATTGTTAAACATTAATGATTCAAATGGGATGGGCAATATACATTTTCCAGATGTTGCTGGACTCATCCCTCATGACTACCTCATTTTAAGATTGCTACAAGTTAAAAGCTCAACAGCAGAGCATATTATGTTGCCTATCCAAAGGTGGTATTCAGCAGGTTCTGACCAGTTCTGGAGAACCAGTAGCGGAAATTTTGAGTAGTTCAGAGAATCAGCAAATACCACCTCTGACTGGAGATTTTACAGTATTCTTCCCCTGCCACACCCACAAAGCCACACCCTCAGAACCAATAGTAAAAAAAAAAAATTGAATCCCACCACTGTGCCTATCCCCAAATCAATGATTATATTTATTACTAAAGTTTTAAAGGTTCTTATCTGGAGAAATGACCTGCCTTTTTAATACTCCTACAGTTGTTTTTAAGAAAGACACTGAAAATGTCCTCTCTCTGACTTCCTAATTACAAACTAGGCCGTACAGCTAAGGTACAGGGGACAACAATCTTCTATCTCTATATAAGGACTATTTTGCTCATCGGCACACAACATTCCAAGATAAAATACTTGTTAGGGGAAGTCTACGCCTCCTGCTTGGCCCATAGCCAATATAAACCACTCACTATTTCCTCAGTGCAGCAACACATGACAGTCATCTTCCTCTGATTCCCAGCCCACTGCAAAATGCACTCCATACCATATTTTTTCAGCTTGGTTCAAATCTGCTGTTTTCTGACGTAAGCCATTTTAAACTCCTTCAGAACAGATGCCTTTGGTGTTTTATTGCATTCTAATAGCAGCACCAGTTCTGACTGTTTGCAATGCTTGGCACGCCCCTCCAGCAACTGATCACTGGCCCTGAAGAACCATTTCACTTGGGCTTATGGGCAACAATTTCTCTGCTGACTGGTAATTGTAGAGTGTTTTGTGTATTTATGTAGGAGTGTGTTTTAAATATTCTTGCAGTTGATCCAATGATTGTCTGTTAAGCCTTCGCCCTTGGAAGTTCAGGCCCCATTCACCCTTTCCTTCTTTTCAGCTTTGTTTTCCTATACCCTGGCCATGATATTGCAAATTCCCCCCCCCTCTTTTTTTTTTTTTTAATTTCTTTAAGTTTCAATGATGGAATGCTGCTACTTTGTTCCTAGGAAGCTGAACTGTTCTTTCTTGATGTAAAGTTTCTATGGAACTAGAAGCTAGAACAAAAGGCTAACTTGTTCCCAGTTGCTTTGAAATGATAGAATCAGAACAGTAATGGTACCATAAGGGAAAACAAAAGACAAAAACAAAAGGATATGTTTTAGTGTCAATGGAAATATTGGAATAATATAGGAAGGGGGTGGGTGCAAACATCTGAGAAAAGCAAAGGCAAAACACAGGGAGTATCCAAAAAGAAAAAGGCAGCCATTGGTAGATCAGTCCATGTCTAAGCAGGCCAGTGACCCTTGTATTATTTACATTGATGGGAAAGGCAAGAAACATGGGGGCTACTTATGATAATCACAGTCTGTTGCCAAACCACTGCAATTAGGACTGGAATTTCTGAAGTTGGCTTAAAAACAGCTGGGAGAGCACAGGTGATAAAGCGGCTTATATTGCAATGACATATTAGTGACATATCTGAAGTGTATTGACTCCTTTTTTACCCCCTTTAATTCTCTGCTCAGTTATCTCTAGCTATTCTAGCTATTTCCACTAACTAGCTTGTTGGTTCACAGATACAGTATGTGTATACAGTATAACACAGTTGAGAAAGTCCAAAAATAGAGTTCTACACTCCTCTACTCATTGCAGAATACCTTATGCCACCAGACTCAAAATTCTAGATCTAGAAAACCTAGAACTATGCCGCCTTTGGTCCGATCTAAATATAGTATATAAAATCATACATTGCAATGTCCTATCTGTCAATGAATACTTCAGCTTCAACCATAACAATACAAGAACACACAATAGATACAAACTCAAGGTTAACTGCACTAAATCTGATTGCAGGAAACAAGCTTCAGCAATAGATTGGTCAATGTCTGGAATACTCTACCTGACTCTGTAGTTTCTTCCCCAAACCCCAAAACCTTTAACCTTAGTCTGTCTACTATTGGGCTCACTCCTTTCCTAAGAGGTCTGTAGGGGGCGTGCATAAGTGTACCAATGTGCCTACCATCCCTGTCCTATTGTTTCTTTTATTTTTTGTTTTATTTTTCTTATATGTATCCATTTCATGTATTCATAATAATGTTTATCCTTATACCTATTTCTTTTAAGCTACTGACAAATCAAATCAAATAAATAAATAAATAAGTGGAAGCAACAGAGGGGGAAACACACCAGAAGGCTGATTTTTCTTCTTTCCCTGACACATAATCATTTGAGTGGGGTGGTATAGAGATTTTGTAGACAGATAGAAAGATTTTCATTATAATCTCACCTGAAATATTTCCATATTCTTTTTGGAGAGAGATAGTTTGACCACAGGGCAAGGAAATGCATATAATACAATATATTATGTGCATTTTTCTTAAATTATATTATGACTCTGTGGGTTCTTCTCCAAACCCCAAAAAGAAATTGGAATCTGTCAGATGATAACTGGAGTGGGGAAAGGATTCTCCAGACATCCCCCGTACCATAAGTGCACCAACGTGCCTAACGTCCCTGACCTATTGTTTCTTTTATTTATTTTAATTTTTCTTATATGTATCCATGTATTCATAACTATGTTTTCACTTATACCTATTATCTTATAAGCAATTGAAAAAAATAAATAAATAAAAATAAATAAAAAAAATAAATAAAATGTATTAACCCACTTTCCATTGACAAGGAAGAACCCAAATGTTCAAGCTACATAGCATGCACTTTTTTTTTTAAAGGGAAACATGTGTCTCCATTTATTTTTAGATTGGTAATGAAGAATGAAGACTTACAATATTTTTGTGCTTGAGGGCATGATGAAACTGACAACAATTTTTGCCACAGCTCATGACTCTCCCTATGAGGATTTGGTTATCATTTTACTTTCTCACATGCTGCATCTGTATTGTTCTTTACAGCAATTTACTGCCCAATTTCACACATGCACTGTCTCTTTCTTTGTTAGTTCTGCCTCATGTAGTTAAAGGCCCTGTCACACTGGCCGACGGATGCAAAACGTTTGTAAAAAGGACACAGCAGACGAGCAAAATGTTC